>JAFELL010001820.1:70000-77152 GCA_019059645.1 Caranx melampygus | reverse complement strand
GTCCGTGTGTGGCCGAACCTGAAACCAGGAAGCGCTCGTTCTCCAAGAGGAAGTCTCACCTGGACCTGCTGAAGCTGTGCGTGTCTCCTCCCCCTCTTCACTCACACATCACACACACATCTTTGACCATATTTGGGTTAGCTGTTACTCAGGGGGCGGAGTCAGCTCAGTGTGTGTGTTTCGTCCCGCAGAGTGATGGACGGGATGACGGAGCGTGTATGAAGGGCTATCGAGCGTGTTACTCGTCCGTGTCGTGCGCCTGCGCTGCTCGGCGCTCTGGACGAGCTGTCGCATGGCCGCGGGATCCAACCTGATCAGGTGTGCGCCGCAGGGACAGGAAGTCACAGACAGAGCGGGAGGTTTTCAGAATAAAGCGTTAACGTGGCATGTTGCTCCTCAGGCTCGGCTGCTGCTCAGACGCCTGGACGACCTGAAGGACGGCACCGAGTCGACGCGCGGTCCATGGAGATCAACGAGGCCGACTTCAGGTGGCAGAGACACGTCCTGTCCCAGAGCAGTCGCCCTGGGACCCCCGCCTCTGCCAGCGCCTCTGCCAGCGGTGCCACCGAGCGCAGCCCCGACATCAGTATCAGCATCACCACGGAGACGGCCAGACCACCCTGGACCTGGAGGTGGGGAGCTCGGCCTGGCCACACCACTCTGAGGAGTGTGGGAGGACGCCCGTCTCCCATCACCCTCGTCCTGCAGCGCTCCGGATGGGGCGCCTGGCAACGAGAGGGAGGGGGCGGAGCAAGGGGTTCGGCAGCAGGAGGGGGAGCAGCACGGGAGGGGGAGGGAAGAGCAGAGAAGGAAGGAGGAAGAGGAGGAAGGGGAGAGGAGAAGAGGAGGGAGAAGGGAGGGTGGTTCCTCCAGTGTGGTCCAGAGGAGTCACGCCCTCGTTTACCCCGACATCACCAACTTCCTGTCTGTGGAGTCCAGGGCCAGGTCGCACCACACGGGGGGGTCACGCTACAGCGAGAGCAACTTCAGTGTGTGTGTGTTTCTGTTAGCTTCTTCATGTCAGAGATGTGTTGACGTGTTACTGAGCCCTGCTGTGACCCTGAACGCAGCACAGTGTTTTACATCAGTCACTGCTTCAGACTGCAGGTTGTAAATCCACTACGGTGTCAGCTAGTTAAGCTTCGACCTTTGACCTTATGCCTCTCCCTGCCGCTGCTGCAGCATGGAGGAGAGGACCTGTCGCGCACGGAGTTCGACTCCTGCGACCAGTACTCCATGGCCGCCGAGAAGGACTCGGGCCGCTCCGACGTGTCCGACATCGGCTTCCGACAACGTCTCTCTGGCCGACTGGAGCAGCAGACGCCACGTGACTGTTCGGGTCACCGCTGCCCCGCCGAACGCCGCCATGTCCCTGAAGCTGCTGCGCAACCAGGAGGCCGACCAGCAGAGCGCCCGGCTCTTCGTCCAGGCGCTGGCTGCGCTGCTGCCCAGGCTGCTGGGACTGAGCAGCACCACTGAGGTGGACCTGTCTCTGCAGAACTTCTCCTCCACCTTCTGCTCCGGACTGCAGGCTGGTCAGTGTGTGTGTGTGTGTGTGTGTGTGTGTGTGTGTTGTGTGTAGGTAAACAAACATGATGTTTGCTGAGGGGGGTGAGTGATCCTATGAAATTGAAACCTACACTGCTGAAGAGAAGGACAAAGTAAACACACACACACACACATGTCTAGACTACAACTCCCAAGATGCCGATCACACCTGATCAAATGTTCAGCGATAGAATGAGTTTATGATGAACTCGGTTGCCGTGGTGACATGATTTGAGCTGGATTCCCTCCGCCGTCACCTGAGGCTCATGGGTAATGTAGGATTTTAGCTCAGAGAGACACGACCTCATGACAAACCTGTTCTCAGCAGCAGCTACGTTAAAGTGGACAGGTAGCGTTAGCATTGAATCTGAGGTGAGCCTTCAGCAGCCGACAGGTGTGACCCGCCCCCTCCCTGCTCTCTGTCCAGGTGGGATCCACTCTCCAGGCTTCAAGGCCGGCGACACCCTGAGCTGTCAGTCTCTGATGAACGGTGACGGCCTCTACCTGGTCTCCTCTACGCTCTGCTGCTCAACCTCAAACTCTGCTGCTGCGACTACTACAGGCGCACGCTCGCCCCCCCCAACCTCAGCCGGTGAGTGTCGCCGGGGCCCCTCCCCCCTGTGACATCATTCACATCATTTCCTGTTGGAGGTTGGATGGAGGCTCAGAGGGTCAAAGAGTAAGGCTGTGTGTGTGTGTGTGTGTGTTGCAGAAGCACTTTGTGCACCTGGTCCAGAGCAGTGGGGTTCTGGTTTCTGTCTCAGGCCTGGATCGAGGAGCTCTATCACCAGGTGTGCTGGAGCGCAACCTGCTGGCTGAGGCTGGGTACTGGGGCTCACCTGAGGACCACGGCCTGCCGCTCATCACCATGCTGACAGGTACACACACACACACACACACACACACACCCACACACACCTGGATGAGACACTGTCTCCAGGTGCTTTTGTTGCTGTGGAAACAAACTGACAGATGATCGCCGTCACATGTTCACCTCTGACTCTCTGCCCCGCCTCACCCTCTCTCCCCTCCCTCCCCCCTCCCTCAGATATTGACGGTCTGGGCAGCAGTGCGATCGGCGGTCAGCTGATCAGGAGGGCGTCCAGCCAATCGCCTCTGAGCTGCAGCAGGGCAGGAGGCGACACCGTGATGGCAGGTCAGTGCTGCTCAGGTCAGAGGTCATGATGGACCTGATGGAACTGAAACACGCTGGCCTGAGCTGGTCACATGTTTCTGAGCAGAGACAGTTATGAGACGCAGTTGACGACTGAGACTCGAGTTGTAGTCTGTAAGTGAAAGTGGAGATGTTTGGGAGGAGCAGCAGATGGAGGAGAACACCTGAGTCCAGATCTGCTGCTGTCAATCATGGGTCTGATCACAGGTTATGAAGTAATAAAGCACAGAGACAGGAGAGATGGAGGAGATGAGTCAAAGGATGGACCAGGATCACCATGGTAACCACCACCTCTGTGTGTGTGTGTGTGTGTGTGTCTCTCAGGAGCGGCCTTCTCCCGCTTCATCCTCACCGGAGTCTGGATGAACCTGATGGACGTCCTGTCCACTCTCTGACCGGCCGGATGGCAGGAAGCTCCAGAGGTCTGACCTTCATCCTGGGGACGACGGAGGGAGCCAAGGAGCAGAGTCAGAGGGAGGAGACACCATCTGTCTGAGCCTGGACGGCCTCCGCAAGGCCGCCGCCCTCAGCTGCGCCCTGGGTGAGACCTCACGCCGGCTGTCCGCCATGTTGTTCACCTGTCTGAGCACAACCTGACCGTGTGTGTGTGTGTGTGTGGGACAGGTGTGGCTGCTAACTGTGCGTCAGCATTAGCACAAATGGCTGCAGCCTCGTGTGTGCAGGAGGAGAAAGAGGAGAAGGAGGCGACAGAGACGGGAGACGCCATCGCACAAGGTAAAGACACACACACACACACACACGTCAGAGACTCTGAGCTCCAGCTGTTTACCTGGAGGTCGAAGGTGTGGCAGCTGTGAGACCTCAACATCACACACACAACTCTGAGTCTGTGTGTGTGTGTGCAGTGAAGCAGCGTGTGGAGCAGCGCCTGGAGCTGATTGGTCGTCCTCAGGGAGTTCGTCTGCACACAGCTCACGTCCTGTGTATGGACGCCATCCTGAACGTGGGGCTGGAGATGGGCAGCCACAACCACAACTGCTGGCCTCACGTCTTCAGGTACACACACACTCCACTTCTGTCTCTGTTCACGTTGCCATGACAACAGAACGACATCACCACACTTTGACTAAGTCCTGTCAGGACGTTAAAAGTGTTTTTTTTTTGCTCAGAAGACGAGATCATCTCCTGAGTCCTTCTTGTCCCTGTGTCTGTCTCTGACTGTCTCTCTCTCTCAGGGTGACCGAGTATATCAGCACATTGGAGCACACACACTTCAGTGACGGCTTCTCTCAGCCGTCCTCCCTCACCACCATCACCCAGCACAGCAGCAGCAGCAGCCAGGCGGCGGCGGCGGCGGCGGTGGGCGTGGACCTGGGCCTGGAGCTGAGCTGTGAGTCCGGCCCAGAGGCTCAGAGCTGGGCCTGAGTCAGCCGGTCATCCAGCCTCTGTCCATCCAGGAGCTGCTGAAGGAGAGCAGCAGAGGACGAGGCCTGGACATGAGGAGCTGCAGCCTGATGACGGGGACAAGCGCCGCCAAGGCGGTTTGCACGCTGTCCACACAGGCCGACAGGTGAGGCACACAACACACACACACACACACACACACACACACACCACACTTTGGTTGTTGTTTTTCTTCTTGGTGAAGCAACAGAACGAGGAGGAGGTGGTGATGTAACGACCACCAGGGGGCAGCAGCAGCAGAGCTCAGTGAAGCTGTTTGAATGAACTGTACGTCCTGCACAAATGTCCTCACACAGTAAATGTCCTCACACAGTAAATGTCCTCACAGTAAATGTCCTCACACAGTAAATGTCCTCACACAGTAAATGTCCTCACAGTAAATGTCCTCACAGTAAATGTCCTCACACAGTAAATGTCCTCACACAGTAAATGTCCTCACAGTAAATGTCCCACACAGTAAATGTCCTCACACAGTAAATGTCCTCACACAGTAAATGTCCTCATACAGTAAATGTCCTCACACAGTAAATGTCCTCACAGAGGACGTTATGATATGATTGTATTTACTTTGACTTATAATAAAGACTCATTAGTTTATACAGAACAGAGATGTGTGTGTGTGTGTGTGTGTTACTGTGCATGTCAACAATTCTGCTCTTATTAAAGTTTATTCTCCAGTTCATCCCACACACACACACACACACACACGGCTGCAGTAAATATAGAGAGTGTGTGTGAGTGTGTATTGAGGATCATCTCTTATGTAACCTGCTCTCTCTGCTGCTTTTAGGAGCAAATGAAAAAAATGTTCCCTTTGATCTTTTGGAGCAGATGGACTGAACACATTTACAAGCTCAGAGAGCTGCCAAAACATAGTAAATACTGACACACACACACACACACACACACACTGGACTTAGAGGACAATACTGTGTGTCCCTGAGCTACTTCTTAAAGGGAAGATGTGCTGCAGCTTTTTAAATAAATCCTGTGATGATTCCTGATGTCACCGTGTGTGTGTGTGTGTGTGTGTGTGTGTGTGTGTGTGTTGCAGGTTGTTTGAAGAAGCAGCCACCAAACTGAACCTGGTTGGTTTGATTGGTTTCCTGGATCAGCTGAGAAAGCATCTCAGTCTCAGCTGTTTGACTCTGTTACTGAGACTGGAGACTATTCACTGGCAATGCCAGGTACACACACACACACACACACACACACACACACACACACACACACACACACCTTAAAATCACACCCTGTACTCAGAAACTGAGTCTTAAAACCAGCCGTCAGGACTTCCTGTCACTTTGTGATGTCACAACAAAGCAGTCACCAAGCCCCGCCCACCACCTGGACCCACCATCCAACAACTTGCAGGATTTGGTTTCTCTGAGTGTTTTATTCTGAAATCTGCTCTGTTTTTATTGGCTCAGTCAGAAAACAGTCAGCCAATCAGAAGAGAGGCTCAGAGCCTCTCTCTCCTCTGATTGGCTGACACCGACCTGTTGTTACTAGAGCACCAGAGAGAAGCTGAGAGAGGAGATGGAGAACTACACTGAGATGGTTTTTAGATCTTCTGATGCATCAGCCCTTCAAAATAAAAGACAGGAGGAGAAACACAACATAGTTATAACCTGTTTGTCCCTCTGTGTTGCCGTAGGAGAGCCCAAGTCGACGTTGGAGTGCCGCAGCGCCCTCCATCTCTTCCGTCTGGGCGAGGCCATGCTGCGCATCGTGAGGAACAGGAGCCGCCCTCTGCTCCACATGATGAGGGCCTGGAATGTGGTGGCGCCACACCTGGTGGAGGTGGGAACTGCAGCCACCTGAGAGAGTCTGACTCACCTGTCGACACGACCCCTGATCATCACTTCACTTTCTTCCTCTTCTTCTTCTTCTTCTTCTTCTTCCAGGCGGCGTGCCACACGGACCGCCCCGTATCCCAGAAGGCCGTGTCCTTCATCCACGACGTCCTGACGGAGGTGCTGACCAGCTGGGCGGAGCTTCCACAGTTCCACTTTAACGAGGCGTTGTTCAGGCCGTTCGAGCACATCATGCAGCTGGAGAAGTGTGACGAAGACGTTCAGGACCAGGTGAGGTCTCACTCTGACACAGATCCTCTCTCAGTCTCTTTCAACATCAGGTTGTGAAGTCTGTGTGTGTGTGTGTGTGTGTGTGTGTGTGTGTGTGTGTGTGGGGCGCCACCCTGCAGGTCATCACATCCATCGGCGAGCTGGTGGAGATGTGTTCTCCTCAGATCCAGTCGGGCTGGAGGCCTCTGTTCAGCGCCCTGAGGAACGTCCACAGCAGCAGGCCTGACGTCAAGGACTACCTGCTGGCAGAGTACTCCATGGGTGGGTCCAACACACACACACACACACACACACACACACATGGTGGTCATATCCCTCCGCCACACAGACTAGTTCCAGTCACGTCTTGTTTATCCAGAGTCAGAGAGAATATCAAACATCACAGCAGTAACCTTTGACCTCCAACCAGTTCAGGAGTCACAGAGAAGGTTTGTGCAGACGACCTGAAAACAAGATGGCAGCTCTGTCTCTCTTTCATCGCCTCCTTCTCCCTCCTCCCTCCTTCTCCCTCCTCTCCCCTCCCTCCAGGGAAGTCCCAGGCTCCGGTGTTTGACGTCTTCGCGGCGTTCATCAACACCGACAACATCCAGGTGTTTGCCAACGCTGCCACTGACTACATCATGTGTCTGATGAAGTTCGTCAAAGGTTTAGGTTCGTCTCCTTCAGTGTGTTTATCAGAAACAAACGACAGACTCTGTGACATCACCACATGTGATCATGTGACTGTGTTTCTGCAGGTGAGATGGACTGTAAGGAGCTGGGAGACTGTGGAACCTCTGGCTACAGCTCCACTGACCTCTGTCTACCTGCTCTGGACTACCTGCGCAAGTGCTCCCAGGTGAGACTGACCCCGCCCCCAGTTAGGTGTTAAGATGCAGAGATGAAACATGTATATGAACATAAAGACCTTGAACGTCA
>JAFELL010001820.1:0-60000 GCA_019059645.1 Caranx melampygus | reverse complement strand
GGGAAATCAAACCCACGTTAAAAAAAAAAAAAAGAAAGCAGGTTTCAGGAACAGGAAGTGAGTTTTTCTTCCTTGAATCTGTGCAAACATCCAGAAATCCTACTGCACTTAAACCTGACGATGCGTTTAAGGCATGTTTTGTTTGTCTACATCTCCTGCATGAACGTCCTCACTGAGCGCTGGTTTCAGAGGAGGTGGCTGGTTTTCATCAGAGGGTTTCACAGGTTTGCTTCCTTCACTGACCCTGAACGCACCGCCGTCGTCAGCAGCTCGGCTCCTGTTGTGATTTCTAACCGTGTGATTTTCTTGTTCTGCTTTTATATCAAAGACGTTCAGTGTCTCCTGATGTTTCTACGCTGCTTCGCTCTGTTTGCCCTGAGCTCCGTCTGACAGGTGTTTCCTGCTCTCTACTCTGTGTCACACAATAAAAGCAGTTTGTCTCGTAGCTTTGTCCTCGTGTTGCATTCGCAGGCTGCTGGGAGAAACAAGTGTCTCTGACTGGGAGATACTGACACATCAGATGTTTCTACTGACACTCCATGAAACCAGCCGTCAGACTTCCTGTCACAACAAAGCAGCACCACCAAGCCCCGCCCCCTCACCTGGACCCACCTCTGGTCCAGGTGAGGGGTTTCTCTGAGTGCTCTTAGGTTTCAGGTGTCACAACCTTCACCTCAACATGTGATGGTTCTTTCTTCTTCCTGATGTCTCCAGATGTTCTCACACCTGCTCCAGATGTGCTCATCAATTATCCTTCATTCATCTCCTTCATTAAATCACACACACACACACACACACACACACACACACACACACACACACACACACACACACATACACACACAGACACACACACACACACAGAGCAGAGTTGTGATGTAGTTGTAAATCCTTCATCAGGACCAGTGCCGTCAACACACCGACTGTCTGCTGTCCTCATTCCCCTCCCCCCTCCTCTCTCTCTCCTCCCTCCCTCCCCCTCTCCCCCCTCCTCTCTCTCCCTCCCTCCCTCCCGCCCCTCTCACCTCCTCCTCTCTCCCTCCTCCTTTATTTCCCTCTCATCCCTCCATCTCTCTCAGTTTCTCTCTGACACTCTCTCTGGACTCGTCTTCATCATCCTCTCCTCCTCCTCCTTCTTCTTCTTCATCTTCTCCTTGGTCCGATTCCTCCTCTGAAGGCTTTTGGCCCCTGTGGCCCCCCCGCCCCACCCTGACCCCCCCCAGCAGCTGGTCCACCATGCGGTTCCTCCTGGAGAGCAGCTGGATGAAGTTCGGTCCGGCCGGTCGGGACTCTCTGGACTGGTCCCCCGGTCCGTCGGCTCTGCCGTCCACCGACCGACAGACACCGGTGAGTTTAACAACACATGGAGGGATTCATCGATGATCACTTATTTTATTAATGATAATAGACAGACAATAGACACATTTGAATATTGATCCTGGACATATTGATTATATTGGTTATTTATTGATGCAGCTCAGTTTTTAAAAATGTTTTTATTTAACTTTGTGTTTTTTTAACAGAATTTAAATTAAATGACGAGACGTTTATAAATAAAACATGAACTCGTCTCCTCGTTTAGTTGATGAACGACTTCCTGTTTGTTAATCAACACTTTAACTTTAGTCTTTACATCAAACCTCTGTTGGATGTTGTGACGTCCGCCATCAGACAGATGTTTGTGGTGGACGGCGCCTCCTGCTGGTCACAACACACAAAACCAGACTCAGCATCAATCTGAACGAGTAGAAATCCTAAATAAAAACAAGATGATGATGTTTCCACTGCAGCAGCAGCTGAGACTGAATTCATCATTAAACATTATTACTGGTCAGTTTATTGATCATTAACGTTTAACATCAGCAGAGTTTATAATTAATATTCTAAAGCTGTGAAACGATCAATATCCATATCAATCAGTTTATTTTCCACCGTTTAGTTTCTTCACAAAAAACAAAAACAACATTTTAAAACTGGAAAATGTGACATCATAATGACATCATCATATGAATATTAACATGCACTGGTGCAGTTTTTACACCTGCAGCGTGTGAATGAGGAAACATTCAGAGTGGTTGTTGTTGTTGTTGTTGTTGATGTTGTTGTTGTTGTTGTTGTTGTTGTTGTTGTTGTTGTTGTTGATGATGATGATGATGATGATGATGATGATGATGTGCACTCGACCTGATCGATGTACAGAAGCTGCTGCTGGTCTCAGGTCAGGTCTTAATGAGTCCGGTTGTGTCCGACCCACAGGACCAGAGCTCAGGTGAGGGTTTCCACAGCGCAGGATCCATTGCCTACATCTCCATAGCAACCGTCTCCGTTCTCCTGTTAATGCTCAGCGTCCTTGGCATCCTGCTGTGGCGCCGTAGGCGGGGCTTCAGCCTGGACGGGAAGCTGGGATTGGCCAACGTGATCGCCCTGGAGGACCTGCAGGACCCAGAGAGGAACTGTGAGCTGCTGTCATCGATCCGCCGCAGCCGAGGCCAGAACCAGGTGCCGAGCTCTGGGTCGGAGCAGGACGTGACGGACGGCGTCTTCCTCATGGTCTACCTGCCCTCGCCGTACGAACAGACCCTCACCAGGATCGCCAGGGCGGCCAGCACCAGCAGCTCCAAGGACCTGGACCTGCAGCTGCCGAGTCCTGGACCAGAGACCGGCAGCAGAGGAGAAGAGACAAGCAGCAGGGTGATAGAAGAAGAAGAAGAGGAAACAAGAGACTGAGCTAATCAGAAGAGAGAGCAGAGGAGGGCCACGCCCCCTCATCAGCTTCCTGTTCACTGAGACCAGACTGTGACTCCTCCCACGGGACATGATGTCACCGCTGCAGGAGGTGGAGAGTCTGAGACTGAACGATCTGTCACAGGAATCAAACCCATGACGTTTCAGCTGTTCGACCCGACGACCCCGGAGGAGGAGGAGGTTTTTAACTCAAGTTTTTACAGTGTCAATCAAACGTCATACAGGAAGTGGGAGGAGCTTGTTACTTTTTTTTTGGAAAAATGTATAAAAACTTTTTGATTTTCTACCGTGTGTGTGTGTGTGTGTGTGTGTGTGTGTGTGTGGCTTCTCTTCATTGTGTTTTCCCACAGTTTATTAAATTAGATCAAAATGTCAGTTTCACTTTTTTCATTCCTTCATAGAAACAGGAAAAGCTTTTATTTTGTAATACTGATATTTTTAATAATTTAAGTTGTATGTATTTCCTGTCTGACCTCTGACCTTTGACCTCTTGACTAAATGAAGCAGAGATTTCTCCCACAGTGTTTTACAGTGTCTCATCCTGATGTCAAACTCTGTTTTTGTGTTTTACAGTTTGTTTGTTTTTAATAAAACGTTTCCACATCAGATAAAAACTCATGATTTATTCATCTGTTGTTTCTTAAACGACTGAACTCTGTCAACCAGATGCGTTGTGTTGTTGCTGTGACTGACCCTCACCCTGTCTCATAGCAACAGAACGAAACCATCGCATCACAACGGCTGAATGCAGTTCAACATAGAACCAGGAGGGGGCTCAGTCTCAGCTCAGACTGGAGCCCTGCACGGGCCCAAAATGTTGGCCCAGGTCCGTGGTATCCGAGCCTGACCCCAATTCACATGACGGGCCGGGCCCCCGCGGGCCCCCGCGGGCTTGCAGGGCTCTAGCTCAGACCGTCAATGGTTCAGGTTTTATTGTGAAATCTCAGCCTTTTATTTTGAAGGAGCCACAGACACTTTGTTGTGTTGTTGTTGTTGAACTGATCTCGTTAGTGTTCAGTAAAGTTTACTCACTTCCTGGTGACTCTCTGACACATTGTTAACCTCCAGCCAATAGAAACTCTTGTTACAGGTCAACAACCAAGTCCGAGGCTGTGATTGGCTGAGACTCCACCTGCTGCCGTCTCCAGTCCAATCAGAGGAGGAGAAGTAAAGACGAGTGAGGACGCTGGTTTTACACAGCAGGTTTTATTGTTGTTGTTTGTGCTTCCAGGACCACAGCTCGCTGGCTCCTCTGACCTTTGACCCCTGTGACCTGGTGTGTGAGGGTCCTGAGCTCCACTTCCTGTGGCCGTGTGTGTCTCAGGCTGGAGGCTGGTGTCTCCTCTGTGCTGGAGGTCAGAGGTCAGAGCTTCCAGCTGAGTCTTCAGACTCTCCTTCCTCCTCAGCTCTGACCTCAGCTCTGTGTTTTCTCCGTACAGACTCTGTACTAGCTCTAGGCTCCGCCTCTCCTCGCTCCAGGACGCCGCTGAGTGCTGCCGCAGCTCGTTGAGCTGAAGGAGGCGCCAGCTTTCCTCCCGCTGCTCCTGCACCGTCCTGATCTCCTGCTGGAGGAGCCTGGTGTCGTCCTCCATGTTCCTCTGGCTCCAGGACTCCGCACACATCAGACAATTCTCCTGATAGGTCCGTCAGTCTGTGATGTCATCAGGTGGACTCTGAACTGACCCCAATAAACACAAAGGTGAGTTACACGTTGTTGTGGTCGCTAGGCAACAGGAGCCGTGACACAAAGAGCCAACACACACACACACAACACAGGCTAACTCTGCAGAAGCTAACACAACAGATGCTAACAGCTAATGACAAAGTGAAAACACACACACAGTAACTAAAGTGACGTGTTGTAGTGACGTTGGTTGTTGCTGAGTTTGCAGAAACACTCATGTCACAACTGTTAGGAAACTAAATTAACACACACACACACACACACACACACACACACTGCTGCCATCACTAAAACACAGTGAGTGTCATTAGCATGCAGCTGCTGGATTCCTCACACAGGTGATCTGGAGCAGGTTGTTCAGAGAGTCGTCGCCTTAATGACCAGAGAACAGATGTCAGGTTAAATAAAGACCCAGGAACATGAATGAGGGACAAAACACAATGAAATAAACTAAACTAAGATAAAACAAGTTAAAACTGGCTGAAAGAAGAAGTTGATAGAAAACCAATCAGATGTTATTGATCTTGTAGAAGTCGAATATTATTATAATCCCACAGCCAGTGTGTGTGTGTGTGTGTGTGTGTGTGATGATGATGATGATGATGGTGGTGGTCAGTATTGATCAGTGCTGCTGAGTGGGTAGCTCTTAACGCCATGGTAACCCACAGCATCCCATAATGTTCCATTGATCCACCACCATCATCCTGAAGAGTATGAAATCAAATAGGTCTAAAAATAGACGGACGCCGACTGCCAGCCAATCAGAGGAGAGACCAGGGTGTGGCTCCAGACACTGAGTGTGTGTGTGTGTGTGTGTGTTCTGCTGAGTCACACTCAGGACAGAGGGGAGGGGCTCCACTCCTCCTTCCTCCTCCATCATGTCCTCCACCTCCTGATCAAACTGGGTTTAAACAGCTGGACTGAACCAGAACATCTGGACTCTGAACCTGGAGAAAACCTGGTTCTGGTTTTGACCTGTGTAGCTCCTCTGATCCTGATCCTCTCTGCAGCAGGTCGTTCGTTTTGAACCGATCACAGTCGCTCTGGGCGGAGCTGGACCCCAGAGGTGAACAGAGGGGCCAGATGATCCAGATGTTGATCCTGTAGTGGAGAGGAGGAGGAAGAGGAGGAGGAGCTTCATCCCAGGCAACCATTAACAAATGTTAGCAATATTTTCAGACTGATAAAACATGGTAGGCTAACACAACACCTGTATGCTAACTAACACAGGCTGCTAACACAGCCTATCGTGCTGCCCGCAGACTGGTAGCACAACAGGCTAACACAACCCAGGCTAATACAACGGGCTAACACACACACACACACACACACACACACACACACATGCTAAGTGGAGGGAGAACAGTGTGTATCATCATCTGCACCATGGCAGAGGTACAAATAAGAAAAGACCTGTAGACGACAGCAGGAATCATGGGTAATCATATCCAGAGGCTAACGAGCTACCAAGCTAACAGGCCCAGAGTCTTCATCAGATTCAATAAACTTTATTAACAGTGGCACAGAAACATGGAGACAGACCGAGGCCTTTGTTCTCTGAATGAATGAGTTGTTCTGTTTCCTCTTCTTCTCCTCTTTTCTTCTTCTTCTTCTTTCTCAACTGTTTTTTCATCTTCACCTCCCACAACTCTCTCTCTTTCTCTCTCTCTCCCTCCCTCTCTTCTCTCTCTCCTTTCATCTCTACCTCTCTCTACCACTTCTCTCTCGCTCCACTGCACAACAGTCCCAAGTTGCATTTATATATTACACTCCCTCCCATTCTCGTAAGAGCTCTCTCTCTCTCTCTCTCTCTCTCTCTCTCTCTCTCTCTCTCTCTCTCTCTCTCTCTCCCTCTCACATGCCCTCTCTCCGCCCCTCCTCTCTCTCTCTGATCCATTAGTAGGAAGAACAGATCTCTGGCAGACGAGTAGAGACCAGACGACCGAGGCAGACGGAGCAAAGGAAGAAGCAGAACAAGAAGAAGAAGGGACAGAAGAGGAGCAGAGAGAAAACGAGTGGCGAAGAAGAGAAGAAGATAGAGGAAAGCAAAAAAAGAAGAAGAGAGGAAAAGTGAAGCATCATGGACGCTCTGAAGAAGGGATTCTCCATGGCGAAGGATGGCGTGGTCGCTGCCGCAGAGAAGACGAAGGCCGGGGTTGGAGAAGCCGCCGCCAAGACCAAGGAGGGGGTGTTCTATGTCGGTGAGAGAGGGGGAGGGAGGGATGGATGGAAAAGTGTGAGTGAAAGAGTGATGGAGGGAGGATGATGAGATGAGAGGAAGACAAAGTTAAATCTGACATGAACTGACATTGAGTTATGAAGTGATGGATGGAGGGATGGAACGAGGGAGGAGAGAAATTCAACACCAAACTGTGACGGATGGAGGGATAGAGTGATAGAGGGGTGGTGGGGTGGTGGGGTGGAGGGGTGGAGGGACAGACAGGTTTAATCCTGAACTCAAGAAAGGGATGAAACAGAGAGAGGTGGAGGAAGAAAGGATGGAGGGATGAACAGAGGGAGGGAGAGAAACAGTAAGAAAAGTTGTTTGTATGAACAGATGAAAGAGGGAGGGGTGGAGGACGAGTGTAATTCAACACCAGAGTGGGATGGATGGAAGGATGGAGAGAGAGAGAGAGAGAGAGAGAGAGAGAAGGTACAACACCAGTTAGATTTGATGGAGGGATGGAGGGATGACAGGTGGAGGACAAGAATCGTAAACTATTCAGATCATAAAGGACGTCGTCGTCATCATGACATCAGAGAGGGAGGAGGGGGAGGAGGCGGGGCAGTGGAGCGTCTGCAGTGATGTGGGCGGGGCCACTGCCAAACTACAACTTTCTGTTTCCAGACTGTTAGGTGATGATGAGGGTGGAGGTCACCTGTTGTCTTCGTGAACTGGGGGCGGGGTCAGAGTCATGTGACCTCCATCACCTGCCAGAGGTCAGAACATGGCAAACAGAGTCCAGTGTGAGGTCTCATGACCGAGGAGCCCCGCCCACTGGACACTTCCTGTAATGTCCACTAGATGGTGCTGCAGAGAGCAGAGAAGGAGGGACCTGAAGACCTGAAGACCTGAACACATGTAGACCTGAAGACCTGAAGACCTGAAGACCTGCAGCAACAAGCTACAGACAATGAGAGCTAGTGGAGGCTTTAATTTGAAATTTATAAGAGAAGTGTTTCAGTGCAACAAGCTGAACTGGGATCAGAAACAAAGAGGTCACACACACACACACACACACACACACACACTGAGCAGCTGTTGATGACTCATCATCATGTTTGTGTTTCTTTACAGGAAACAAGACGATGGAGGGAGTGGTCACAGGTGTTAACACAGGTAAGAGATGTAGACGTAGTCCAGACCAGAACAGACCTGGACCAGGACAGACCTGGACAGACCAGACCAGAACAGACCTGGACCAGGACAGACCTGGACCAGACCAGAACAGACCTGGACAGACCAGACCAGAACAGACCTGGACCAGGACAGACCAGAACAGACCTGGACCAGAACAGACCTGGACCAGGACAGACCAGAACAGACCTGGACCAGAACAGAACAGGACAGACCAGACCAGACCAGAACAGACCAGAACAGACCTGGACCAGCTCTACCAGTCTCACATTCTGTCTCGTGTCGTTCAGTCTCCCAGAAAACAACCGAGCAGGCGAACGTCGTTGCCGACTCTGCGGTTGCCGGGGCCAACGAGGTTGCCCAGGCGGCAGTGACTGAGGTGGAGAACGCAGCTGTGGCGAGCGGATTCGTCAGCAAGGTGAGTGATGTCACGTCACATGACCATAATGTGGTTAAACATGTTTGTTTGTGATCATCTGTGTTTGTTTCTCTTCATTCAAATCAAATCTCTGGTGATTGGCTGGGAGCAGGAGGAGGCGGGACCAGTGTCTGAGCAGGTGCCTGATTGGTCGGGGGTGGGGGTGGGGGGGTGATTGACAGCCTGCATGGTTTGACGCTCGCTGCCTGAATTATTAAACAGAGATTTTAACCAATCAAATCAATACTTTCTTCTGAGTGACTTGAGGCCCCGCCCCCCAGACTGACTCATAACACACCTGTGACAGGTTAGATGATGACATACTGGACACAAAGCTGCTAATATCAACAAACACCTAACGAAGCTGCATGGTCCAGTGTGATGTCATACTCTACGCTGATGACACCGTCCTCTGCTCCATTAACACTGTGTCATGACTTACATTCATTCCTCTCCACAGCTCTGACTTAACACAGTTTTACTGGGTGGTTTGTATGTTGGAGGGGGGGAGCTTGTCTGCAGTCATGTGACCTCTGCCCTCTGACCCCTGCAGACCGACCTTTCAAAGACAGAAGCAGGAGAACAGACTGAACAGGCTGCACAGTAGGTGAGAGTCAAACACTGGGCTTGTTTCATAGGGAACTAGTTTCAGCAGCGGATGAATACACATTTGTTCTGGGTGAGTCCTCTGTTGCCATGGCAACAAGTGGTTCACCTGTCGAATCTTCAGGCAGCTGCTAGCTGCAGCCAGCTAACTGATTAGCTGAGCCGTTTAGCTTCTCCTGTCAGTGTTTCATGACTCTGAGTCTGTGAACAATGGAAACATGAATCAATCACACTTTCATCTGTTTCTTTCAGACTCGAGGACGAACGACAGACGACCAACTTTATATTGTAGCATCACTCACCCTCTGACCTCTGACCTCTGATAGATGCTCTACTACTGTGTGAAACTTCACTAACCTCGTTAACCAATAGGAACCCTCTCACTCATCCTCCCTCCTGTTGCCATGGTTACACGGCCTCCGCATCATTCATACTCACCTATGTACACACACTGACGACATGTCAGTTTGATCAGGTTGCATGTATCCACCCTCACCTGTCCCCCCACCTGTCCCCTCACCTGCCCCCTCACCTGTCCCCCCACCTGTCCCCTCACCTGCCCCCTCACCTGTCCCCCACCTGTCCCCTCACCCGTCCTCTCACCTGTCGCCTTACTGACCCATGCTCACAACAGCCTACTACACAAACACACACACACACACACACACTCTGTGTTGCTGATAAAACCTGAGCTGATTCGTTCTTTTATAAAACAAAGTGAAATAAAGACGAGTTTGAAATTCACCCTCAGACTTTTGATTCTTCTTCTTCACTGATTCACTGTTGTTGTCGTGGCAACAGCAACAAACAAACAACAGACGAACAGAAACAATGAAGTGAAACTTCATCTTCTGCAAAAACAACCAAACAGTTCAAGTTTCTCCAGTGAGAGAAGGTTTGATGTTGATGTTCATCGTGTTTGTTTGAAGTTTGCTTTAAATTTTACTTTAATTTATTTTATTTAATTTAATATGTAAATATATGTAAATATATACAAATTACAATAAAATAGTTGTTCAGAGGTTTTATGTAAAGATGCAGTGATGGGCTGTGGCCACTAGGGGTCAGTAACACATCTGGTGCTTTAATCATCCTCAGGAGGAAGTTTACATTAAGATGAAATCAAGTCAGTGAACAGAGATAAAAACACACACAAACATTCAACGTGAATATTTACATAGAAGAAAAAAAATATAATTTTACTATAATTCATGTTGGAAAATAGAATATGAAATAAAAATGTGATTTTTCAAACAGGTTTTTAGTGAATGAACACTGGATGTGATGTCACTGCTGCTCTGTGATTGGCCGGTTGTCAACAGGAAGTGAAGGTGTCAGCTGAGGATGGAGGAAACTATGTTCAGAGACTGGGTCAGTTGTCACACACACACACACACACAGACACACACGACATGTAGACGAACCTGCTACTAAGCAGAGAAAAGGATCAGAAAGCAACAGCAGATAGTTGTTTTTTCTTAGAGCTTCATCTCACATTAAACTATGTTTAGATCTGATCAGTGATGAAGATGATGTTAATCTGATAACATGTGTAGCTCCAAGGTAGGTGTGTGTGTGTGTGTGTGTGTTCAGTTCCTCCCTCCATCAGAATGTAACTCAGTCTGTTTAACAAGTTTCACATGAAGCAGTTGAATCACAAACGCTGATGTTTATGATATTAAACACTCAGTTTATAAAGTGAAAGTAAAACCACAGTGAGCAGGTAGAAGCTACACACTTCTTTACACTAAAGTTACACACACACACAGGAGGAAGGAAGAGTGGAGGCCTTCCCCTCTGTCCTGAGTGTGACTCAGCAGAACACACACACACACACACAGTGAGTGAACTTGTTGTATTTTAACCTTCTATATTTTACAGTGTAGTGTCTCTCTCTGTCTCTGTGTGTCCTGTAGATGTAAATATTGACCTTCATCTTTGTGTTTTATGTCTTTTGTCCCTGTGGAGCCACCATCATTGTGAACCTGGGTCATGTGACCACTGTGTGTGTGTTTGGTGTGAGTTCAGCAGCTTGTGTGTCTCACTCAGTGAAAACAGTCAGAGAGTCGTTGGATCATTTTATTGATCACAGATTGATCACATCATTGATCCCATAGATTCATACAGACATGTTCAGATACACTGGTCAATGTACAACACGTCCTCAGGAACCACCGGGACTGATCCAGGACCAGTGTCAGGGTTCAAACACAGATCACACACCGTCAGTTTTTAGGAGGACATTTTGATGAGACTGACATCTTCTTCGTCCGCTTAGTAAGATCTTCAATTTTCTTATCATCAGCATCGTCCTCTTTGTGAGACTCTGTAGAATGAGACAGCACTCATCAGTGTGATGTTAACATCTGTTTCACTACACAGCTGCAATAAAGAGAAGAAGCAGAGTCTCACCTGTGGCGACAGCCCCCTTGTACATGGGGTGATGGAGTTAACCTCTTCGTGGTCGCTTGTTGGACCGTTAAATGCTATTTCTGTCTCCCTCTTCAAATTCCAAAACTTCTTCTTAACAGCCTTCACAGTTCTTTTTTGTTCCTTCTCTGCTTTTCTCACTTTGTCAACAGTATCAGTCACCACCTGCCATGCCTTTTTCTTTTCTTCGTTTATGATTCTGTCCTTCTTCCCCTTCTTTACCTGCTCTGCTTCTCTCACTTTGTCAACAGCATCAGTCACCTCCTGCCATGCCTTTTTCTTTTCTTCGTTTACGATTTTGTCCTTCTCTGCCTTCTCTACCTGCTCTGCTTCTCTCACTTCGTTAACAGCATCAGTCACCTCCTGCCATGCCTTTTCCTCTTCTTCTTTGCTGTTTTCACCAAACACAATATCTTTCCTCTTCTTCAGCTCCTTCAGCAGCACACGAATCTCCTCAGGAGTGAAGTCCCTCTTTTTCTTTCCCGGTCCTCCTTCTGCCATGGTGGATGGTGGAGAGTCTCTGATCCTCAGGATCTTTTATATCATCAGTGTCAGTCAGCTGATGTGTGGTAATGACCATATATGGTTGAAGAGGGGTGTGTGTGTGTGTGTGTGTGAATCCTACACACACACACACACACACACACTCCTTGGTCAAATCATCACTGGTCAGATATAAACACAGTTCAGACAGGTGGTACAGTGGAGTCAGAGAACAGGTCAGGACGCTCCACAAAGACTCAAGGACCCATGAAACTCAACAGGAAGTCGGCCATTTTGATTTGAGTGGTACATTTTTTCACTTTTTGTTGTGATTTCCACATCGTGTACTTGAATGACCTCCTCTTACGGATGAATCTGATTGTCAGCTGCTGCTGAGTCATGTGTTTGTTTAAAGTCCTGAACATCAGCATCTGTGGTTCAACTGTTTCATGTGAAACCTGTTAAACTGACTGAGTCACATTCTGATGAAACAAACAACTGTCAGACGTGACTTCTGTGCAGTTTGGCCTCTGATGCAAAGACCAGTGAGACAGTCCCAGGTGTAAATGTGCTATGCTTCAGATTATGACATGTTTCTTCTTGGTGACATGAGTATTGATTATTTTTCTAACAGCTGTTCATTGAAAAGAACTTTGCTAACATATGCCAGTGATTCAGGTTATCAACGCTCCCACTAGAATAACTAATGATGCGAAGCCTGCGAAGCTAGTTCAGGCAGACAACTCAAGCTGCGCCCGTCCTGATCAGCTGATCAGTCACGTGCTCCCCTCAACCAAATAGGGCGGGTTATTTAAACCCACCCAGCTTACCTGCTCTCCCCTGGCTTGCTGCCGATGCTGCTGCTGTTCCCTGCTGCTGGTACTGCTGGTACCCTTGCTGCTGCTACTGCTCGTGCTGCTGGTACTGCTGGTACCCTTGCTGCTGCTACTGCTGCTGCTACTGCTGCTACTACCCCTGCTGCCCATGAGGTTTTGCAAACCCACCACCTCCCCAGCATCCACCTGTGGGCTCTGTCTCTATGATCCCCTGCGGGGGTCTGCTTTCATTCCCTGTTAGGTCTGTCAAACAGATCATTATTCAGGGAATGAATAACTGAGACAGAGCCTGACGCCAAACCTGCTGCAGCCATGCTCAAGGATAGGCTACCTATGCTGTGCTTCAGCTTTCTGTGCTTCAGCTTGCTTATGTCCAATAAATTATTTATTCTCATTTCAGAGTTGTCTGACTGAAATAACAGCGATGGATCAGTCACTTCAACATGCATTGCATGCATTGTTTCTCTGAAAAACCAATCCAACCTAACCTTCTTCAGGAATCAGAGGTGGAAGTAACGAATAACAAATACTCACGTTTCTGTAATTAAGTAGATATTTGGGTACTTGTACTTTTATGAGTATTCTCTTCAAGTGTGTAATTTTACTTATACTTGAGTACAATTTACAGCATGTAATCTACTTCGCTGCTTTTAACATCAAAAGTTGCTACTGAGTACGCCCACAGTTTGAGTTAATAATCAAACCTGCATCTTTGTAGCCAATAAGGCCAATAATAAGTAGCCTACTGTATAAAATACATGATACAACTATGTTTCTAGAATAAAAATACCAGCACTGTGATCATCTGAGTAAGTCCATCGAGTGTCGTTCTTTCTCACCTTTCTCTCTCTGTCTCCTTTCACTTTTTGAAGGTTGCCGTGTTTGATGCTGTGTTTCTGTGCTGAGTATTGCTGCTGTGGAGGTCGAAGGTGTCTGTTTAATGATGTGGTGAGTACATGGTCTGAAAATATCACTCAATCACAATCTGTCATTTATACATTTTAATATTCATCTCATCTCTGTTCCTCTCTGTGCTGTTTCTCAGGATCCCATCATACATCGCTCATCGTTTGTTTCCCACATTTTTCTAGTGTGAAGATACCAGAACTGTGATCATAGAAGTCCATCAAGTGATATTCTTTCTCACCTTTCTCTCTCTGTCTCCTTTCACTTTGAACCCAGTGTATTCATGTGTGTTCCATCTGTTTACACTCTTGCCTCACAATAGTCATCTCATTGCAGTAATTTCACTGTATAAGGTTAAAACACCTGGTACACAGTGCTGAACTGCATCTGAAATTAATCTTCAGGTTCCCAGCTCTCAGGTGACATATAGCTGATACTGATGTATCAGTTGATCAATATCATTGGCCTGATATTAGTCTATCACAGTGACATGGATCTTAATCAGTATTGGCTTATATGATGTACAATATATATATAATTTTTTAACGGAACATAATGTGGATTGTTTTTATTTGTTGCCACTCATCAGAGTCCTGCAAAATGGCCTTCAAAAGCATTTTGGACCGATGATGGAGGATCCAGAGTCACTGCAGTCCAAGTTCAAGACTTCCTGGACTGACAGAGCAGATGTGAGGCTGGTAAGGCCAGATTTTTTCAAAGATTCATAGGATCCCATTTTTGTGTACTGTTATGTCTGAACACATGTATGAGTGAGTTTACTTAAAAAAAACATCTCAGTCATGGCTCACCTGATAGGTTGTCAGTTATTGATGGGTTTTGCTTAATACCAAAGAATCCTTTTTGAGAATTAGCTGATTTAAGTTTGTGCTTTGGAACATTCACTGAAATTTAAATAACAAAATCATGTTATCTACTTGCAATTACAGCCTTGACATACATCAAACAACATCGTGAAACGACGGAGCATGAGAGTGAGGATCAGCAAAGACAGTCATCTGATGAAGATGATTTCTTCTCCAGAAGGCTGCAAAGTCCAGTTGAGCTTGATGGATATCTACCATAAAGCTGCTGCACGCCTTCTCAGCCATGAAGAAGCTCTTTTGTTAATCTGAACACAGCTCTGCCTTCCTCTCCTGCATGAGAACGACTTCTTAGCTGTGCTGGTCTACTCTTCACAGCCAAATGAAACCAGACAGACTCTGTTAACTCTAGAAAACCAGCTCCTGCTGAAACTGAACAAAAGGTTCAGAAAATGAAGTGAGGCAGAAATGCTAGTATGTCTAAGAGTTTACCTGTCTGTTGTTTGTAGTGTATTGGGAAAAGTTTAAACTGTTCTATGCAGGTTCAAAAACATTTTTGTCATTCTTTTAATAAACAAAATTCCAGCTTTATATCTACATTTGTTTACAAAACAAGTTGTCTTAGTGTAATTTTTCTATACATTGTTCATCTGAGAAATGTGCTTTGAACGTAGATATTTTATACAGGTGAACTGGATTGAATGGGTTAGGGTTAACCCTAGCCACTAACCTTATGCCTGCTATTGACAATGCAATAAAACAATTTTCAGTATTCTTTCCACCTCTGTCAGGAATCTAAAGACGTCAAGTTGTCTTCACCTGCAGCTCTTCACCTGTTTCAGTTCAGTGTCCTGACACACACACACACACACACATACACACACGGACCAATGTCATGTTTTTCTTTCACTTCTGGTCAAACCTTTGTCTCTTTGTTAAATGTTCTGAACATCAATCATCTTCTATCCAACTGCTTGATAAGAAACTTGTTAAACTGACTGTGGTACATTGCTATGGAGGGAGGGACACTCACACACACTTTACTGCACAATCCTTGTTTCATTTCTGAGAAAAAAGTCATACTTCTGAGAAAAGAATAAGAATATAAGAATTCTGAGTTTAAAGACAGAATATAAGAAAAAAAGTAATAATTCTGAGAAAAAGAGTCATAATTCTGAGTTTTAAAATCAGAATTATGAGAAAAAAAGTCATAGTTCTGAGTTTAAAGACAGAATTTTTAGTTTTAAAACCTGAATTCTGATTCTTTTTTTCTCAGAATTCTGATTTTAAAACTCAAAATTCTGACTTTAAACTCAGAAATCTAACTTTAAAACTCAGAATTCTGGCTTGTTTAGTTAGATCTCTGAGTTTAAAGTCAGAGTTTTTAGTTTTAAAACCTGAATTCTGAGAAAAAAAAGTCAGAATTTTGACTTTTTTCTTAAAAAATCTGTCTTTAAACACAGAATTCTGATTTTAAAACTCGGAATTTTTTTTTTTTTCTCTTAGAATTCTAACTTTTTTCTCAGAATTCTGATTTTAAAACTCAAATTCTGATTTGAAACTCAGAATTCTGACTTTTTTTCTTAAAATTCTGACTTTTTTTGAAAGTCAGAATTTTTAGTTTTTAGTCAGAGTTTTTAGTTTTAAAACCTGAATTGTGAGAAAAAATTCAGAAATCTGAGTTTAAAGTCAGAATTCTGAATTTAAAACCAGAATGCTGAGGGGAAAAAAGCCAGAATTTTAAGTTTTAAAGTGAGATTTCTGACTTGAAAGTCAGAATTTTGAGTTTCAAAATCTTAATTCTGAGAAAAAAGTCAGAATTTCAAGAAAAAAGTCAGAATTCTGAGTTTTAAAGTTAGATTTCTGAGTTTAAAGTCAGAATTTTTAGTTTTAAAACCTGAATTCTAAGAAAAAACTCATAGTTTTGAGAAAAAAGTCAGAAATCTGGGATTAAAGTCAGAATTTTGAGTTTTAAAATCAGAATTCTGAGAAAAAAAAGCCAGAATTCTAAGAAACAAAGTCAGAATTTTGAGAAAAAAGTCAAAATTCTGAGTTTAAAGTCAGAATTTCGAGAAAAAAAGTTAGAATTCTAAGAAAAACAGTCAGAATTCAAAGTAAAAAAGTCAGAATTTTGAGTTTTAAAATCAGAATTTTGAGAAAAAAAGCCAGAATTCTAAGAAAAACAGTCAGAATTCAAAGTAAAAAAGTCAGAATTTTGAGTTTTAAAGTTAGATTTCTGAGTTTAAAGTCAGAATTTTAGTTTTAAAACCAGAATTCTGAGGAAAAAAAAGCCACAATTCTAAGAAACAAGGTCAGAATTTTGAGAAAAAAGTCAAAATTCTGAGTTTAAAGTCAGAATTTCGAGAAAAAAAGTTAGAATTCTGGGTTTAAAGTCAGAATTTTGAGTTTTAAAATCAGAATTTTGAGAAAAAAAGCCAGAATTCTGAGGAAAAAGTCAGAATTCTAAGAAAAAAAGTCAGAATTTTGAGAAAAAAAGTCAAAATTCTGAGTTTAAAGTCAGAATTTCGAGAAAAAAAGTTAGAATTCTGGGTTTAAAGTCAGAATTTTGAGTTTTAAAATCAGAATTTTGAGAAAAAAAGCCAGAATTCTGAGGAAAAAGTCAGAATTCTAAGAAAAAAAGTCAGAATTTTGAGAAAAAAAGTTAGAATTCTGAGTTTAAAGTCAGAATTTTTAGTTTTAAAACCTCAATTCTAAAAAAAACTCATAGTTTTGAGAAAAAAGTCAGAAATCTGGGATTAAAGTCAGAATTTTGAGTTTTAAAATCAGAATTCTGAGAAAAAAAAGCCAGAATTCTAAGAAACAAAGTCAGAATTTTGAGAAAAAAGTCAAAATTCTGATTTTAAAGTCAGAATTTCGAGAAAAAAAGTTAGAATTCTGGGTTTAAAGTCAGAATTTTGAGTTTTAAAATCAGAATTCTGAGAAAAAAAAGCCAGAATTCTAAGAAACAAAGTCAGAATTTTGAGAAAAAAGTTAGAATTCTGGGTTCAAAGTCAGAATTTGAGTTTTAAAATCAGAATTTTGAGAAAAAAAAGCCAGAATTCTAAGAAAAAAAGTCAGAATTCAAAGTAAAAAAGTCAGAATTTTGAGTTTTAAAGTTAGATTTCTGAGTTTAAAGTCAGAATTTGACTTTTAAAACCAGAATTCTGAGGAAAAAAAAGCCACAATTCTAAGAAACAAAGTCAGAATTTTGAGAAAAAAGTCAAAATTCTGAGTTTAAAGTCAGAATTTCGAGAAAAAAAGTTAGAATTCTGGGTTTAAAGTCAGAATTTTGAGTTTTAAAATCAGAATTTTGAGAAAAAAAGCCAGAATTCTGAGGAAAAAGTCAGAATTCTAAGAAAAAAAGTCAGAATTTTGAGAAAAAAAGTCAAAATTCTGAGTTTAAAGTAAGAATTTCGAGAAAAAAAGTTAGAATTCTGGGTTTAAAGTCAGAATTTTGAGTTTTAAAATCAGAATTTTGAGAAAAAAAGCCAGAATTCTGAGGAAAAAGTCAGAATTCTAAGAAAAAAAGTCAGAATTCTGAGTTTTAAAGTTAGATTTCTGAGTTTAAAGTCAGAATTTTTAGTTTTAAAACCTCAATTCTAAGAAAAAACTCATAATTTTGAGAAAAAAGTCAGAAATCTGGGATTAAAGTCAGAATTTTGAGTTTTAAAATCAGAATTTTGAGAAAAAAAGCCAGAATTCTGCGGAAAAAGTCAGAATTTTACACACTAATAGAACACTAGTCCGCCCTGAACAACACACTCCTGCAAGTGTGTTGATCAGTATGCTTGGACTAGTGTGTGTGTGTGTGTGTGTGTTGTTGGATCGTTGTTCATTGTGAGAACTGAACAACTATGAATCAACAGCCTGTCAATCAACAGCCTGTCAATCAACAGCCTGTCAGTAAATCAACAGCCTGTCAATCAACAGCCTGTCAGTCAATCAACAGCCTGTCAATCAACAGCCTGTCAGTAAATCAACAGCCTGTCAGTCAATCAACAGCCTGTCAGTCAATCAACAGCCTGTCAATCAACAGCCTGTCAATCAATAGCCTGTCAATCAACAGCCTGTCAATCAACAGCCTCTCAATCAACAGCCTGTCAATCAACAGCCTGTCAGTAAATCAACAGCCTGTCAATCAACAGCCTGTCAGTAAATCAATAGCCTGTCAATCAACAGCCTGTCAATCAACAGCCTGTCAATCAACAGCCTGCCAGTAAATCAACAGCCTGTCAATCAACAGCCTGTCAATCAACAGCCTGCCAGTAAATCAACAGCCTGTCAATCAACAGCCTGTCAGTAAATCAACAGCCTGTCAATCAACAGCCTGTCAATCAATAGCCTGTCAATCAACAGCCTGCCAGTAAATCAACAGCCTGTCAATCAACAGCCTGTCAGTAAATCAACAGCCTGTCAATCAACAGCCTGTCAATCAATAGCCTGTCAATCAACAGCCTGTCAGTAAATCAATAGCCTGTCAATCAACAGCCTGTCAATCAACAGCCTGTCAATCAATAGCCTGTCAGTCAATCAACAGCCTCTCAATCAACAGCCTGTCAATCAATAGCCTGTCAATCAACAGCCTGTCAATCAACAGCTTGTCAATCAATAGCCTGTCAATCAACAGCCTGTCAGTAAATCAACAGCCTGTCAATCAATAGCCTGTCAATCAACAGCCTGTCAATCAACAGCCTCTCAATCAACAGCCTGTCAATCAACAGCCTGTCAGTAAATCAACAGCCTGTCAATCAACAGCCTGTCAGTAAATCAATAGCCTGTCAATCAACAGCCTGTCAATCAACAGCCTGTCAATCAACAGCCTGCCAGTAAATCAACAGCCTGTCAATCAACAGCCTGTCAATCAACAGCCTGCCAGTAAATCAACAGCCTGTCAATCAACAGCCTGTCAATCAACAGCCTGCCAGTAAATCAACAGCCTGTCAATCAACAGCCTGTCAGTAAATCAACAGCCTGTCAATCAACAGCCTGTCAATCAATAGCCTGTCAATCAACAGCCTGTCAGTAAATCAATAGCCTGTCAATCAACAGCCTGTCAATCAACAGCCTGTCAATCAATAGCCTGTCAGTCAATCAACAGCCTCTCAATCAACAGCCTGTCAATCAATAGCCTGTCAATCAACAGCCTGTCAATCAACAGCTTGTCAATCAATAGCCTGTCAATCAACAGCCTGTCAATCAACAGCCTGTCAGTAAATCAATAGCCTCTCAATCAACAGCCTGTCAATCAACAGCCTGTCAATCAATAGCCTGTCAATCAACAGCCTGTCAGTCAATCAACAGCCTCTCAATCAACAGCCTGTCAATCAATAGCCTGTCAATCAACAGCCTGTCAATCAACAGCTTGTCAATCAATAACCTGTCAATCAACAGCCTGTCAATCAACAGCCTGTCAGTAAATCAATAGCCTCTCAATCAACAGCCTGTCAATCAACAGCCTGTCAATCAACAGCCTGTCAGTAAATCAACAGCCTGTCAGTAAATCAACAGCCTGTCAATCAACAGCCTGTCAGTCAATCAACAGCCTGTCAATCAACAGCCTGTCAGTAAATCAACAGCCTGTCAATCAACAGCCTGTCAGTCAATCAACAGCCTGTCAATCAACAGCCTGTCAATCAACAGCCTGTCAGTAAATCAACAGCCTGTCAGTCAATCAACAGCCTGTCAGTCAATCAACAGCCTGTCAATCAACAGCCTGTCAATCAATAGCCTGTCAATCAACAGCCTGTCAATCAATAGCCTGTCAACCAACAGCCTTTCAATCAACAGCCTGTCAGTAAATCAACAGCCTGTCAATCAACAGCCTGTCAGTAAATCAATAGCCTGTCAATCAACAGCCTGTCAATCAACAGCCTGCCAGTAAATCAACAGCCTGTCAATCAACAGCCTGCCAGTAAATCAACAGCCTGTCAATCAACAGCCTGTCAGTAAATCAACAGCCTGTCAATCAACAGCCTGTCAATCAATAGCCTGTCAATCAACAGACTGTCAGTAAATCAATAGCCTGTCAATCAACAGCCTGTCAATCAACAGCCTGTCAATCAATAGCCTGTCAATCAACAGCCTGTCAATCAACAGCCTGTCAGTAAATCAATAGCCTCTCAATCAACAGCCTGTCAATCAACAGCCTGTCAGTAAATAAACAGCCTGTCAGTAGATCAACAGCCTGTCAATCAACAGCCTGTCAATCAACAGCCTGCCAGTAAATCAACAGCCTGTCAATCAACAGCCTGTCAGTAAATCAACAGCCTGTCAATCAACAGCCTGTCAATCAATAGCCTGTCAATCAACAGCCTGTCAGTAAATCAATAGCCTGTCAATCAACAGCCTGTCAATCAATAGCCTGTCAGTCAATCAACAGCCTCTCAATCAACAGCCTGTCAATCAATAGCCTGTCAATCAACAGCCTGTCAATCAACAGCTTGTCAATCAATAGCCTGTCAATCAACAGCCTGTCAATCAACAGCCTGTCAGTAAATCAATAGCCTCTCAATCAACAGCCTGTCAATCAACAGCCTGTCAATCAATAGCCTGTCAATCAACAGCCTGTCAGTCAATCAACAGCCTCTCAATCAACAGCCTGTCAATCAATAGCCTGTCAATCAACAGCCTGTCAATCAACAGCTTGTCAATCAATAGCCTGTCAATCAACAGCCTGTCAATCAACAGCCTGTCAGTCAATCAACAGCCTCTCAATCAACAGCCTGTCAATCAATAGCCTGTCAATCAATAGCCTGTCAATCAATAGCCTGTCAATCAATAGCCTCTCAATCAACAGCCTGTCAATCAACAGCCTGTCAATCAACAGCCTGTCAATCAACATCCTGTCAGTAAATCAACAGCCTGTCAATCAATAGCCTGTCAATCAACAGCCTGTCAGTAAATCAACAGCCTGTCAATCAACAGCCTGTCAATCAATAGCCTGTCAATCAACAGCCTGTCAATCAACAGCCTGTCAGTAAATCAACAGCCTGTCAATCAACAGCCTGTCAGTAAATCAATAGCCTGTCAATCAACAGCCTGTCAATCAACAGCCTGTCAATCAACAGCCTGTCAGTCAATCAACAGCCTGTCAGTCAATCAACAGCCTGTCAGTAAATCAACAGTCTGTCAATCAACAGCCTGTCAATCAACAGCCTGTCAGTAAATCAACAGCCTGTCAATCAACAGCCAGTCAGTAAATCAATAGCCTGTCAATCAACAGCCTGTCAATCAATAGCCTGTCAGTCAATCAACAGCCTCTCAATCAACAGCCTGTCAATCAATAGCCTGTCAATCAACAGCCTGTCAATCAACAGCTTGTCAATCAATAGCCTGTCAATCAACAGCCTGTCAATCAACAGCCTGTCAGTAAATCAATAGCCTCTCAATCAACAGCCTGTCAATCAACAGCCTGTCAATCAATAGCCTGTCAATCAACAGCCTGTCAGTCAATCAACAGCCTCTCAATCAACAGCCTGTCAATCAATAGCCTGTCAATCAACAGCCTGTCAATCAACAGCTTGTCAATCAATAGCCTGTCAATCAACAGCCTGTCAATCAACAGCCTGTCAGTCAATCAACAGCCTCTCAATCAACAGCCTGTCAATCAATAGCCTGTCAATCAACAGCCTGTCAATCAATAGCCTGTCAATCAATAGCCTCTCAATCAACAGCCTGTCAATCAACAGCCTGTCAATCAACAGCCTGTCAATCAACATCCTGTCAGTAAATCAACAGCCTGTCAATCAATAGCCTGTCAATCAACAGCCTGTCAGTAAATCAACAGCCTGTCAATCAACAGCCTGTCAATCAATAGCCTGTCAATCAACAGCCTGTCAATCAACAGCCTGTCAGTAAATCAACAGCCTGTCAATCAACAGCCTGTCAGTAAATCAATAGCCTGTCAATCAACAGCCTGTCAATCAACAGCCTGTCAATCAACAGCCTGTCAGTCAATCAACAGCCTGTCAGTAAATCAACAGCCTGTCAATCAACAGCCTGTCAGTAAATCAACAGCCTGTCAATCAACAGCCAGTCAGTAAATCAATAGCCTGTCAATCAACAGCCTGTCGGTCAGTAGCCTGTCAATCAACAGCCTGTCAGTCAATCAACAGCCTGTCAATCAACAGCCTGTCAATCAACAGCCTGTCAGTAGTTCCATGTGAAGGTCTCCATGAAGTGGTTGCTAGGATACAGACTAAACATCCTGAGGCACGTGACTTCAGTCATGTCTCCCTGATGGACTCACTGAGGATGTGGTGGAGAGACACACGCTGGTGGAGGCCGTTCTGAACAACTCAGATCATCCTCTTCATAACACCTTGATGGACCAAGAGAAGAGCGGAGGTGGACGGCTCCTCTCTCTTCACTGCAGGACGGAGACATATACAAGATCCTTTGTACCTTCACCATCAGGCTTCTTCATTCTTCTGCACATGGTTGATGAGCTGACAGACACATGAACTTCCCTTTGGGGATCAATAAAGTCATTCGTATTCGTCACATGGTTCACACACACATGGGGGGGGGGCTGAGTCCAGGGGGCGAAGATCCAGATACAAAACATCTGGAGTGAGGCAACAACAGGCAGAGAGAGAGAGAGAGAGAGAGAGAGAGAGGCAGGTTTACAGTGGAGTGTGTGGGCTAGCTGGTTAGCATACTAAATCCAGTTATACATCCATCATCCAGTCCAGTCTGACTGAAACACACACACACACACACACACACACACACACACTAGTCCGCCCTGAACAACACACTCCTGCATAAGTGTGTTGATCAGTGTGCTTGGACTAGTGTGTGTGTGTGTGTGTGTGTGTGTGTGTTGTTGTTGTTGTTGGATCGTTGTTCATTGTGAGAACTGAACAATTATGAATCAACAGCCTGTCAATCAACAGCCTGTCAGTAAATCAACAGCCTGTCAATAAACAGCCTGTCAATCAACAGCCTGTCAGTAAATCAATAGCCTGTCAATAAACAGCCTGTCAGTAAAACAACAGCCTGTCAGTAAAACAGCCTGTCAGTAAACAGCCTGTCAGTAAAACAGCCTGTCAATAAACAGCCTGTCAGTAAATAAATAGCCTGTCAGTAAATAAATAGCCTGTCAGTAAACAGCCTGTCAGTAAAACAGCCTGTCAATAAACAGCCTGTCAGTAAATAAATAGCCTGTCAGTAAATAAATAGCCTGTCAGTAAAACAGCCTGTCAGTAAAACAGCCTGTCAGCAAAACAGCCTGTCAGTAAACAGCCTGTCAGTAAATCAATAGCCTGTCAATAAACAGCCTTTCAATCAACAGCCTGTCAATAAATAAACAGCTGTCAATCAACAGCCTGTCAGTAGTTCCATGTGGAGGTCTCCATGAAGTCGTTGCTAGGATACAGACTAAACATCCTGAGGCACGTGACTTCAGTCATGTCTCCCTGATGGACTCACTGAGGATGTGGTGGAGAGACACACGCTGGTGGAGGCCGTTCTGAACAACTCAGATCATCCTCTTCATAACACCTTGATGGACCAAGAGAAGAGCGGAGGTGGACGGCTCCTCTCTCTTCACTGCAGGACGGAGACATATACAAGATCCTTTGTACCTTCACCATCAGGCTTCTTCATTCTTCTGCACATGGTTGATGAGCTGACAGACACATGAACTTCCCTTTGGGGATCAATAAAGTCATTCGTATTCGTATCCTCTTCTTTACTTTAGTAAAGACCTCTTCTCTGAACAACCATTCCAACCTAACCTCATCATCAGGCCACAACGACTCAGGCTTCACACTCTGCATCTTCTGAAATAAAAGCTGCCTGGCTTCGTCATATAATGGACAATGACCTCAACCACGTTTAGATTACACACAGTACTGAGTCTGGTCTGTAGACCTGAGGAAGCCTCCTGGGTCAGAGGTCAAACGTCTTCAGGAATCTAAAGACGTCCAGTTGTCTTCAGCTTCAGCTCTTCGCCTGTTTCAGTTTTGGACCAGTGTCGATGTTTTTCTTTCACTTCTGGTCAAACCTGCATCAACCTGTTTGTCTCTTTGTTTACTGTCCTGAACATCAATCATCTTCTGATCAGCTGCTTCATATGAAACCTGTTGAACTGACTGAGGTACATTCTGATGATGTTCACGCCTCTATGAACACAGATCACAGAGATTTTCTTTTTTACTTTACAGGTATGAAAACCTCACCCCAAACGACAGCTCCAGGGCGTGGAGCGAAGCTGCTGGGTGATCGCAGTCTGCTTGGAACGAGGGGAGACTTTCCAGTTCCCTGACCTCCTCGGCCATACATCCAGACAGAGGAGAGAAACGGTCGACCACACAATGCTGACACGTGACTGTCCTTCAAACTGCAGCGCTACACACAGATAAATGCAAACAGAAATGGAAATGTAAAGTTGGTCTGAAGCTCAAAGCTCCACCTCTTTGTGTCTGCCAGCACCTACAGGAAGTACTTTTACTGTGGTAGTGTCACAACAGGAAATACTTCTACTCTGCTGCTCAGATACTGTACACAGGAAATACTTCTACTGTGATATACAGGAAGTACTTCTACTGTGATATACAGGAAGTACTTCTACTGTGATATACAGGAAGTACTTCTACTGTGATATACAGGAAGTACTTCTACTGTGATTCTGTAACTGCACATTTCAGCCTCTTTATGTCTAAATTCACACGCACACACAGCTGTCATGTTGTTCAGCTGCAGTCGTTCTCAGGTAACACACTGACAGGAAGTTCACCTTCACTAGTTCCTGTGTGACGACAGCACCACCTGGTGGAGGAAAGTGGCATCACAACAGCTGCTGTGGAAACAAGTGTGATGAGATCACAGGAGTGAGTTCACTGGTTCATGGAGCAGAGTGAAGGTGTGTGTGATGACAAACACACAGCTTCAGCTGCTTCACACACACACACGCACACACACACACACACACACACACACACACACACACACACACACACACAGAGCAGAAGATCTCAGATGCTGCTGCTGCTCACTAACTACAGGAGTGAGTGTGTGTGTGACATCATGTGATCAGGATCCATACACTCTTTACCTGTCAGCTGTCACACTCTCTTCTTATTCAACACTGTCACTAGGTGGCGCTGTCCTCCCAACAACACAGCCTCCATCTGCAGGAAGCAGCTGCACATGTTCACCAGCAGGTGGCGCCTGCAGACAGACTGGAGCTGTTGTGTCCCTGAACACAACAGAGGTGAACAGTGCAGTCATGGCCTCACCTGCAGGAGAGCAGACAACATCATCATCATCCTCATCATCATCATCATCATCATCATCATCATCATCCTCATCATCATCATCATCATCATCATCATCATCATCACATATTCCAAACCTTAAAAACAACCTATCAATCAAACACAGTCCAGGAGTGGATCAATAGACTGATTGATTGTGAGCGGGAGGAAACTGTTTAACACTGGTGTCACACTGTTTCTAACATCACCATGATCACATGATCAACACAAACAGTCAGGACACAGGTCAACACATGGGGGGGGGGCTGCTGAGGGCTTTACAGACGTGTGCTAAAGAAACACAACTGTCACTGAACCGACGTGAAACTGACAGAAGTGATGATAAATGACATCAACAGAGTGATGGTGAACGTGTCCTGGACCTTTAACTTCATCTGAACTTCATGCTGTTGAACAATCACTGCAGTCATGTGACCTCTGTCTCTCTGAGGGACGTCTGCACCTGATCAAACTGCTCCAGCTGTGTCTTCTCCAGATGTTCCAGCTCCTTCCACAGATGTTCAGTGGGTGTAGATCAGGACTCATTGAAGGCCACTTCAGGACAGTCCAGTGTTTGGTTCTCAGCCAGTCTTGGTGTTTTGGGTCATGACCCTGGTGGAGGACTGTGACCTGTGACCTAGACCAGGCTGTCTGACACTGGGCAGGACATTTGGCTCCAGAAAGACTTGATAGTCTTGAGATGTCATTGTGACCTGCACAGACTGAAGACACCCTGGACCAGACGCACCTGAGCAGCCCCCGAACACAACTGAGCCTGATCCATGTTCTGTTCTTTGAATGCTTCACTTCTGCATCAACGTACGATGAGCTGACGTTGATGTGGCTCCAGTTCTGTCTCATCTGTCCACAGAGCTCCTGGGAGGACGTCCTCTGCTCCTCTACTGTCAGCTTCAGGTGGTTCAGGGACAGATATGTGTGTGTGTGTGTGTGTGTGTGTGTGTGTGTGTGTGTGTTGTTGTTGGATCGTTGTTCATTGTGAGAACTGAACAACTATGAATCAACAGCCTGTCAATAAACAGCCTGTCAATCAACAGCCTGTCAATCAACAGCCTGTCAATAAATCAACAGCCTGTCAATCAACAGCCTGCCAGTAAATCAATAGCCTGTCAATCAACAGCCTGTCAGTCAATCAACAGCCTGTCAATCAACAGCCTGCCAGTAAATCAATAGCCTGTCAATCAACAGCCTGTCAATCAACAGCCTGTCAATCAACAGCCTGTCAATAAATAAACAGCCTGTCAATCAACAGCCTGTCAGTAAATCAACAGCCTGTCAGTCAATCAACAGCCTGTCAATCAACAGCCTGTCAGTAGTTCCATGTGAAGGTCTCCATGAAGTGGTTGCTAGGATACAGACTAAACATCCTGAGGCACGTGACTTCAGTCATGTCTCCCTGATGGACTCACTGAGGATGTGGTGGAGAGACACACGCTGGTGGAGGCCGTTCTGAACAACTCAGATCATCCTCTTCATAACACCTTGATGGACCAAGAGAAGAGCGGAGGTGGACGGCTCCTCTCTCTTCACTGCAGGACGGAGACATATACAAGATCCTTTGTACCTTCACCATCAGGCTTCTTCATTCTTCTGCACATGGTTGATGAGCTGACAGACACATGAACTTCCCTTTGGGGATCAATAAAGTTATTCGTATTCGTCACATGGTTCACACACACATGGGGGGGGGGGGGCTGAGTCCAGGGGGACGAAGATCCAGATACAAAACATCTGGAGTGAGGCAACAACAGGCAGAGAGAGAGAGAGAGAGAGAGAGAGAGAGAGAGAGAGAGAGAGAGAGAGAGAGAGAGAGGCAGGTTTACAGTGGAGTGTGTGGGCTAGCTGGTTAGCATACTAAATCCAGCTATACATCCATCATCCAGTCCAGTCTGACTGAAACACACACACACACACACACACACACACACACACACACACACACTAGTCCGCCCTGAACAACACACTCCTGCATAAGTGTGTTGATCAGTGTGCTTGGACTAGTGTGTGTGTGTGTGTGTGTGTGTGTGTGTGTTGTTGTTGTTGGATCGTTGTTCATTGTGAGAACTGAACAACTATGAATCAACAGCCTGTCAATCAACAGCCTGTCAGTAAATCAATAGCCTGTCAATCAACAGCCTGTCAATCAATAGCCTGTCAGTAAATCAACAGCCTGTCAATCAACAGCCTGTCAGTAAATCAATAGCCTGTCAATCAACAGCCTGTCAATCAACAGCCTGTCAGTAAATCAACAGCCTGTCAATCAACAGCCTGTCAGTCAATCAACAGCCTGTCAGTCAATCAACAGCCTGTCAGTCAACAGCCTGTCAGTCAATCAACAGCCTGTCAGTCAACAGCCTGTCAGTCAATCAACAGTCTGTCAGTAAATAAACAGCCTGTCAGTCAATCAACAGCCTGTCAGTCAATCAACAGCCTGTCAGTCAACAGCCTGTCAGTCAATCAACAGCCTGTCAGTCAATCAACAGTCTGTCAGTAAATCAACAGCCTGTCAATCAACAGCCTGTCAGTCAATCAACAGTCTGTCAGTAAATAAACAGCCTGTCAGTCAATCAACAGCCTGTCAATCAACAGCCTGTCAGTCAATCAACAGCCTGTCAGTCAACAGCCTGTCAGTCAATCAACAGTCTGTCAGTAAATAAACAGCCTGTCAGTCAATCAACAGCCTGTCAGTCAATCAACAGCCTGTCAGTCAACAGCCTGTCAGTCAATCAACAGCCTGTCAGTCAATCAACAGTCTGTCAGTAAATCAACAGCCTGTCAATCAACAGCCTGTCAGTCAATCAACAGTCTGTCAGTAAATAAACAGCCTGTCAGTCAATCAACAGCCTGTCAGTCAACAGCCTGTCAGTCAATCAACAGTCTGTCAGTAAATAAACAGCCTGTCAGTCAACAGCCTGTCAGTCAATCAACAGCCTGTCAATCAACAGCCTGTCAGTAAATCAACAGCCTGTCAATCAACAGCCTGTCAATAAATCAAAGGCCTGTCAATCAACAGGCTGTCAATAAATCAACAGCCTGTCAGTCAATCAACAGCCTGTCAGTCAATCAACAGCCTGTCAATCAACAGTCTGTCAGTAAATCAATAGCCTGTCAATCAACAGCCTGTCAGTCAATCAACAGCCTGTCAATCAACGGCCTGTCAATCAACAGTCTGTCAGTAAATCAATAGCCTGTCAATCAACAGCCTGTCAGTCAATCAACAGCCTGTCAATCAACAGTCTGTCAGTAAATCAACAGCCTGTCAGTCAATCAACAGTCTGTCAGTAAATAAACAGCCTGTCAGTCAATCAACAGCCTGTCAGTCAATCAACAGCCTGTCAATCAACAGCCTGTCAGTCAATCAACAGCCTGTCAGTCAATCAACAGCCTGTCAGTCAACAGCCTGTCAGTCAATCAACAGTCTGTCAGTAAATAAACAGCCTGTCAGTCAATCAACAGCCTGTCAGTCAATCAACAGCCTGTCAGTCAACAGCCTGTCAGTCAATCAACAGCCTGTCAGTCAATCAACAGTCTGTCAGTAAATCAACAGCCTGTCAATCAACAGCCTGTCAGTCAATCAACAGTCTGTCAGTAAATAAACAGCCTGTCAGTCAATCAACAGCCTGTCAGTCAACAGCCTGTCAGTCAATCAACAGTCTGTCAGTAAATAAACAGCCTGTCAGTCAACAGCCTGTCAGTCAATCAACAGCCTGTCAATCAACAGCCTGTCAGTAAATCAACAGCCTGTCAATCAACAGCCTGTCAATAAATCAAAGGCCTGTCAATCAACAGGCTGTCAATAAATCAACAGCCTGTCAGTCAATCAACAGCCTGTCAGTCAATCAACAGCCTGTCAATCAACAGTCTGTCAGTAAATCAATAGCCTGTCAATCAACAGCCTGTCAGTCAATCAACAGCCTGTCAATCAACGGCCTGTCAATCAACAGTCTGTCAGTAAATCAATAGCCTATCAATCAACAGCCTGTCAGTCAATCAACAGTCTGTCAGTAAATCAACAGCCCGTCAATCAACAGCCTGTCAGTAAATCAACAGCCTGTCAGTCAATCAACAGCCTGTCAATCAACAGCCTGTCAGTAGTTCCATGTGAAGGTCTCCATGAAGTGGTTGCTAGGATACAGACTAAACATCCTGAGGCACGTGACCTCAGTCATGTCTCCCTGATGGACTCACTGAGGATGTGGTGGAGAGACACACGCTGGTGGAGGCCGTTCTGAACAACTCAGATCATCCTCTTCATAACACCTTGATGGACCAAGAGAAGAGCGGAGGTGGACGGCTCCTCTCTCTTCACTGCAGGACGGAGACATATACAAGATCCTTTGTACCTTCACCATCAGGCTTCTTCATTCTTCTGCACATGGTTGATGAGCTGACAGACACATGAACTTCCCTTTGGGGATCAATAAAGTCATTCGTATTCGTATTCGTCACATGGTTCACACACACATGGGGGGGGGGGGGGGGGGGGGCTGAGTCCAGGGGGGTGAAGATCCAGATACAAAACATCTGGAGTGAGGCAACAACAGGCAGAGAGAGAGAGAGAGAGAGAGAGAGAGAGGCAGGTTTACAGTGGAGTGTGTGGGCTAGCTGGTTAGCATACTAAATCCAGCTATACATCCATCATCCAGTCCAGTCTGACTGAAACACACACACACACACACACACACACACACACAAACACACACACACACACACACACACACACACACAGAGCAGAAGATCTCAGATGCTGCTGCTGCTCACTAACTACAGGAGTGAGTGTGTGTGTGACATCATGTGATCAGGATCCATACACACTTTACCTGTCAGCTGTCACACTCTCTTCTTATTCAACACTGTCACTAGGTGGCGCTGTCCTCCCAACAACACAGCCTCCATCTGCAGGAAGCAGCTGCACATGTTCACCAGCAGGTGGCGCCTGCAGACAGACTGGAGCTGTTGTGTCCCTGAACACAACAGAGGTGAACAGTGCAGTCATGGCCTCACCTGCAGGAGAGCAGACAACATCATCATCATCCTCATCATCATCATCATCATCATCATCACATATTCCAAACCTTAAAAACAACCTATCAATCAAACACAGTCCAGGAGTGGATCAATAGACTGATTGATTGTGAGCGGGAGGAAACTGTTTAACACTGGTGTCACACTGTTTCTAACATCACCACGATCACATGATCAACACAAACAGTCAGGACACAGGTCAACACATGGGGGGGGGGGGGCTGAGGGCTTTACAGACGTGTGTTAAAGAAACACAACTGTCACTGAACCGACGTGAAACTGACAGAAGTGATGATAAATGACATCAACAGAGTGATGGTGAACGTGTCCTGGACCTTTAACTTCATCTGAACTTCATGCTGTTGAACAATCACTGCAGTCATGTGACCTCTGTCTCTCTGAGAGACGTCTGCACCTGATCAAACTGCTCCAGCTGTGTCTTCTCCAGATGTTCCAGCTCCTTCCACAGATGTTCCACAGATGTTCAGTGGGTGTAGATCAGGACTCATTGAAGGCCACTTCAGGACAGTCCAGTGTTTGGTTCTCAGCCAGTCTTGGTGTTTTGGGTCATGACCCTGGTGGAGGACTGTGACCTGTGACCTAGACCAGGCTGTCTGACACTGGGCAGGACATTTGGCTCCAGAAAGACTTGATAGTCTTGAGATGTCATTGTGACCTGCACAGACTGAAGATGCCCTGGACCAGACGCACCTGAGCAGCCCCCGAACACAACTGAGCCTGATCCATGTTCTGTTCTTTGAATGCTTCACTTCTGCATCAACGTACGATGAGCTGACGTTGATGTGGCTCCAGTTCTGTCTCATCTGTCCACAGAGCTCCTGGGAGGACGTCCTCTGCTCCTCTACTGTCAGCTTCAGGTGGTTCAGGGACAGATGTGTGTGTGTGTGTGTGTGTGTTGTTGGATCGTTGTTCATTGTGAGAACTGAACAACTATGAATCAACAGCCTGTCAGTAGTTCCATGTGAAGGTCTCCATGAAGTCGTTGAGCTGATTGTTTGTGTGTGTGTGTGTGTGTGTGTGTGTGTGTGTGTTGTGAGGGAAACCCTGAGTGATGTGTTTGTTTACATCAACCTCCCTCTGTTCAACACAGTTTAATGTGAATGTTGTTACACCACCTTTTTAAAATTCTTGTGAAGGGAGGAGTCAAAGTCTAATACACACACACACACACACACACACACACACACACACACACTGCAGAACCACACCTACCTGAGAGACAGATCCACCCTGTGCTCCTCCCTTCTCCTGATTCCTCAGCAGGGTGAGTCCTGGGGGCGTCGCCCTGATGACACCTGAACACCTGCCGGTATAAGAACAGACGTCCTCATCACACACACACACACACACACACTCTGAGCACACTGTGCAGACGCAGCAGCAGCCATGGCAGACTTCCTGGGCAACCTGGTGGGTAACGACGGCATCGCAAAAATGGTGGGAGACAAAGTAGGTGAGTGTCTTTTACCTGTGTTTTACCTGATGGGGGGGGGGGGTCAGGGTCAAGACCCAGAGACCGTCTGAATCAGTGATTGGCAGGTCAGAGCTGTGTAGTAATGTGTCGTTGTGCTGTACGGAGGTCTGGACAGGTGCGTTCACTTCCTGTCTGTAGGTCAGTGTGATGGACCTCCCTCTGCCCACTGTCTGTCCATCCGTCTCACACCTGGACACAAACTCAGCGCTGTGATTGGCTGCAGAGCTGAGGCTCCTGTCAACAACACACTGACACGAGTCACTGAATCTAATTAACAGAAAACTATTTAAGCTGCTGGCGTCCTATTGGCTGCGGGGGAACACCTGTGAATCTGTGAGTTGTCAGGGTCAGACTTGTTGAGGTGATTCCAGGTGACTGGAGCCTCAGGTGAGATGATGATGAGGTGTTGAGAGTGATGGCCGACGCCCAGATGCAGCAGGTTCAGTCAGAAGCTGCAGCCACACAGGCTCCAGTTTATTATATAGACTATTACATCCACATTACCTGACACCAGCTCAGAATGTGGGAGGAGCTTAACAGCTGTTTGTTCCTCAGGCGATGTGGTGGAGGACACGGTGAACAAAGTCCTGAGTGGAAAAGGTGGAGAGAATAAGGAGGAGGAGAAGAAGAAGGAAGGAGGAGGAGGAGGATTCGACATGGGAGACGTCCTGTCTCTGGCCGGTGGAAACAAAGACAAGGAGCAGAAAGGCGGTGAGTCCTCAACACGTGAACACGTGAACATGTAAACACAGAAACACAGAAACACGTCAACGTTTCAACTTGTCATTCCTCAGGTGTGGACGTTGGTAACATGGTCAGTGGGCTCTTTAAGTAGAAACCCTGAGGCCACGCCCCCTCACCTGGTTCTTCACACCTCCACCCTGAGAGGAGCAGCTCCAAGTGTTGCCGCCACAGAAATCGCACCAGCGTCAATATTTGGAGAAAGAAACTAATTAAAATGAATGTGCTGATGAAATATTTAATCAGATCCCGTCTGTTCAGTCACGAGAGTGAACGTAAAGCTTTAACTGTGGAACTTATTCATGTTGATAAAATGTGCAGAAACTAAACCTGGATCATTGTCTGGTTTGTGACTGTGACACGAGTCACACATTAAAACAACAGTGGCTCTTCAGTAAAGCTCTTCAAATCAGCCTGATCATCTGTGGTTGTGTTTCTTCTTCTTTCACTGGTTCCTCATGTGAAGCCAGTACAACATGTGGGTTTATACTTCATGTAAATTAAAAACCCGTCTCCTGTTTGGAAAGTGAAGTTTTCATTGTGGTGAACACAACTGAACACAGTGACACATGTAGCCTGTGCTAACATCACATAACATGTAGTACAACATCAAGTTCACACTTTACAGCTTCAATCTGAGCAGAGATCTAATGTCAGCTCATTTCTAACTGAAGCTTAGCTAATGTTAGCTAATGTTAGCTAGTTTCTATCTTTTATATCAGTTACAGTTAAGTTAGAAAACTTATTGATCCCTCAAGTGAAATTTAGAAGTTAGCTAATAGTTTTTTCCCCTAAAGTTACAGTTTAGCAAACAAATGCTAACTAGCTTTTTTACTTGAGCTTTGGGTTTAGCTAACAAATGGTCTAAGTTTGTTTTTTAACTTTATAACCATCTGAATAAACGGGTGAATAGGTGAATGTAACCAGCAGGCTACTGTACTTAAAGCACAGGTCAGAGAGACTAGAGGAGCTCGATATAAATATGAGTCCGTATTGATTAGTTATTAACTTTAGCGCCACATTGTGTAACAAAAAAAGTCCAACTCACGCATTCTGTAATAACTGATGTAATATGTAATGAGGTGTTAATGTGGCGCTACAAGGTAGGCTAACTAGTGTTAGTTTCCAACTTTATAACCTCAGACTTGCTAGCTAGTTTTTAACTTTAGCCTTAGGTTGAAGTTTAGCTAAGAGCTAACAGCTTTAGCTAACAGCTAAACTCCACCTAAGGCTAAGATAATGTTAGCTAGCTTGAAAACTAATCTTGTGTTACAGGCGCAAGGCGCTAGGTGCTATAAGCGCCTCCTTTGTCTCCATCAGGGCCTGGACCTGTTGGCTCGGTTCACCATGTTAAACCCATGTGAGTGACTGTATCTGCAGTGGTGGGAACTAGAGGTGAATCCATTACCACATGAAACCGTTTCATTAAAATAAGTCTGAGCGTAACACTTCACTTCACACCCTGTTGTCATGTGATAATGATCCACACCTTCAGTAATAATCACCTACAGCTGATTTTACAGCGACCTGACACTTTTAGAAAAAGACGTTTAATATTATTATCGGTGTTTGTCACAGAAACCAAACCAACTGTTTCCAGGGTCAGAAGCCACACAGCTGTGAAGCTGTTTCACCTCTGTCTAGTTTCTGTCTGAGATTATTTGTCAGGAAAAAAAAAAACAAGAGCGACGTAAAAACAGTGGATCAAGGTGGAGTGTGTGAGTGTGTGAGTGTGTGAGTCACACTCTGGAGGGAAGGACTCCAATTACATGATGACAGAGATGCCTTTATACTACAGCACACCTTCTGTTACACACACACATACACACACACCTGGATCATTGTGAACGATGAAGCATCAGCAGTAACATCAGGTGGAACAGGTCGGTCCAGCCTGGACACGCCCGCATCCCAACAGCCAATAGGGCGAGGCCTCAGAGACGACGACAGCTTCAGTCTCACCTCCACCTGCCAGAGAAGCCACACCTAACCCACAACAGACAGGACAACAGACAGGACAACAGACGGGACAACAGACAGGACAACCACAGACGGACAGAGATGGATAAACTTGCTCATATGGTCGGAGAGAAAGTCGGTGAGTAGGAAGTGTGAGGTGTGTGTGTGTGTGTGTGTGTGTGACAGAGAGAGTATAGACACACAGAGGCTGTGATGACAGTCTGAAGTGTACAGTTACAAACAGTAGAAGTACTTCCTGTATATCACAGTAGTAGTACTTCCTGTGTACAGTATCTGAGTAGCAGAGTAGAAGTGCTTCCTGTTGTGACACTGTCACAGTAAAAGTACTTCCTGTAGGTGCTGGCAGACACGAACAGGTGGAGCTTTGAGCTTCAGATAAAATTTGACTACATTTCCATTTCTGTTTGCATTTTTCCTCGTGTGGCAGAAGTTCTTTTCAAACTGACAAATAATCTCAGAGACAGACTGAGTTCATGGTTTGTTAGTGAATCAGGTCCAGCAGAGACAGAACCAGGTCTGGACCAGGAGCCAGGGGCAGGACCTGGTTCATCTGGTCATCAGACATGACCCCATGCCCTTTGACCTTATAAGGGTCAGAGGTAAAGACATGATGTTGACACTGAGGTGATGATGAAGAGTCTGATTGGCTGATACGAGTACGTTCACCCAGACCAGACCAGTCCTGGGACTGGTCCTTTTCTGGGGAGGGACAGCAGCAGGTAAACCCCACCCCTGTGGTGTGGACAGCAGGTTAAAAGAAACACACATGGTTGTGAAGTGACTGAGTGATGGTGTTTGTTTGTCCAGGGGACATCGTGGAGGACGCGGTGAAGAGCGCTTTGGGCGTCAAAGACAAAGACAAAGACAAGGAGAAAGATGGAGGAGGAGGCTTCTTGTCCATTTTCGGAGGCGACAAGGACAAAGAGAAGGAGAAGGACAAGGACAAGGGAGGACTGTTCTCGTTCGGAGACGACAAGAAGAAGGACGACGGAGGGTTCTTCTCAAATATCTTTGACAAAGACGACGATGACGACAAGAAGCCGAAGAAGTCTGGATTCTCTGGTCTGTTCGCCGAGCAGGAGGGAGGAGGAGCTGCAGGAGGAGCTGAGGGAGGAAACATGGGAGGAAACATGGGAGGAAACATGGGAGGAGGTGTAGCAGTAAATGATGGAGGTATGTTTGTCAAGGTTTCAGATCATCCTGACTGTTCCTGAAGATGTTCCACCTCAGCTGAGAGGCCTCCTCACTTCAGAGAGACAGGTGTGGAGGTGTGGTCCTCAGGTGGGTCCACCACTCAGGGGTCAGGGTGGAGGCAGGATCAGCTGAGGTGGAACGTCCGGGTTCCTTCATGAAGCTCCGAGACTCTCTGGTCCTTCTGTAACTGTCGTCTTCTGGTCTTGTCTCAGATCTGCTCAGTGACCTGATGGACGTGGCAGCAGAGACGTCTAAAGGGAACTGAGACCAGGACCAGGCTCCAGCCTCCAGTCCAGCTCCTGGTCTGGGACCTGAGGACAGAGACTCAGAACATCAGCACTTACAGAGACACCTGCTCCACCTTCACCTTCAGCACTCACCTGTTCATTAGCTTCATGTCCAACAGGAAGCTGAAGAGTCTCTGAGCTCCACGTGATGTAGTTCAGAATAAAACCACTGTTATTTATTCGTTTGTATCATAATTACACACACACACACACACATACACACACACACACACACACACACACACACACACACACACACAGATGAGGTTGTGTTTTCTGTACATTGTTTTAACTGGTGATGAACTAAATAAATGATTCAAACACATGTATCTGACTGTGACTCAAGTCTAATCTACGGTGGCCCTGAAGGCTCAACTCACTGCTGCTCCAGTGCCATTACTGGTCCTGGTCCTGGTCCTCTCCCTGGTTCTGGTTGCGGTCCAGGTCCAGTTCCAAACCTGGTTCTAGGTCCGGTCTCATTTCTGGTACCGATCCTGGTCCCAGTTATGGTCTAGTTTCGGTCGATCCTAGTCCCGGTTCTGGTCCTGGTTCCAGTTCCGGTCCCAGTCCCTGTTCCGGCGGTCCTGGTCCTGGTCCTGTCCCATTCCTATCACGGCATGTGGACCCAGTCACTGAGGGTCCAGGACCTGAGTCCTTAGGGGGGCGGAGGGGAACTGGGCCTATCGTGTCCCCAGACTGGTCCCTCACTTTGAGCTCTCAGGGCCACCGTAGTATTTCTCTAAATATAAAGACAGTGTTCACTATCACGTCTGTTTGACTGGGACGGAGCCTCAGGGCTGAGGAGCAGCTCCACAGGTGAGTGAGGGTCTGAGCAGGTGGAGCAGGTCGGTCCTGTCACACACACACACACACACACACACACAGACCTGACTACAGTGGAGCTGAGGAACAGAAGCAGAACAGACTGATCAGAGACATGGACGCGTTCAGAGACATGATGGGGGAGGACGTGGGTGAGTAACACAACACACACACACAACTTCTTTTAGACAGTTCACACACACATAAGTACATAAGACTGAGGGACAGTGGTGTGGACAGGTGGACAGGTGTAAACTGTGTGAGGTTTGACTTCATTTCCTGTCGTTACAACAAAGACACTTCATTCTGTCCATAATGTCCACGTACAGTGAGCTTCTGTAGGACACATGGACACGCTGCTAAAATCAGGACTTGTTGATATTATGAACAAAATCTGTTGGAGAAAGTAACTTAATCATGTTTCTGATCTATACACACGTGTTTATGTCACGTACACACACACACGTCCCACATCCTGTATGTTCAGCTGATGCTGGACATGTTTCACCCTTTTAAAGGAACTAGATTTCAACCTGGACCGTCTTACTGTTTTATTCCACATGTGACATATGGTCTGCTGTAACACTTAGCATTCGTGCACACACAGACACACACACACACACACACACACACACACATAAACTTCTTCTAAACTTAGTATTTAGCTGAAGCTGAAGTCGTTTCATGAGTCAGAATGGAGTCAGTTCATGTGCTCACTATGATCTGGTGTATGTGTGGATCTCAGAGAGCGGTTGTTTGTTTGTTTGTTTGTTTGTTTGTGTTTGTTTTCTTCGGTGTCCCTCAGCTGACACTTTGTTCTACTGTCTCAGTTTCCAGCTGATTCTGTGGAGGTTTCCTTCAGAGGTCAGAGGTCAGCTGTGTAGCAGCAGTAGAACCGGTCTGAGCAGTTTAATGACCTGAAACTTGATCTGCAGCATTTTCAGAGAAGAAGAACCAGATGTTCAGAAACACTTCAGTGACGTCAGGAAGCTGCCCCGGCCTGGTCCGTCACTATACTGTGTCCCCCAGAAACACTGCTGCACTGATGAAGTTGTTTTGTGAAGCTGCAGTGACCTGAGCCTTCAGGGCCACCGTACTGAGAACATCAACCTCCTGTGTTACTGATGCTTCGGTGTGAACGTGACACCGTCCCTCGTTCGCCGTTCGCTAACACACAGACGCCACAGTGACATCACTGGTAATAATTCATGCCTGACTCATTTTGTCTTGTTTGTCCAGGGGGGGCTGTGAAGAAGGCTCTGGGCATCGGTGATGAAGACGAGGAGAAGGACAAAGGAGGAATCTTCTCCTTCTTTGGAGGAGACAAGGACAAAGAGGAGGAAGAGGAGGAGAAAGGAGGAATAGGAGGACTGATCTCAGATGTCTTTGGAGACAAGGACGAGGACAAAGACGAGGGAGGACTGTTCTCATTCAGCGACGACAAGAAGAAAGACGAAGGAAGATGGAAGGAAAAGAAGCGTTCATAAAGGACGTGTTTGGTGACGACGAGAAGAAATCAGGCTTCTTCGGTCTGTTCTCTAAGAAGGAGGGAGGAGGAGGAGGAGGAGGAGAAGGAGGGACGACAGAAGGAGGTGCAGCTATAAAGGACGGAGGTACGTATGAAACCCTGTCAACATGAAACCCCCTCTGTTCCTGCGTCAGACGAAGCGGTCTGAATGATTTCCTGTTGTCACTTCCTGCTCAGATCTGATGAAGGACCTGGTGGAGGTGGCTGCAGAAACATCTAAAGAGAAGTGATGGAGACAAGGAGACCACGTCTGAACCTGGGTCAGTCCTGATCCTAGACCAGGACCTGAGCTCAACCATCAGGACGTCACAGCTGTAGCTCAGACCGACGATTCAAATTCATCAAGAGCTTTAAATAAAAAGTCAATTTATTGATCAAAGACGTTTTCTCTCTGCAGTTTCATGACATCATCTTACAACAGATGCTAATGTTAGCAATGTGGGCGTGTCCAGAGGCTAACATTTGTTCTAATCAATAAAAATCTGTTCCTCTGCAAACGAGTGTCTGTTGTGTTTCTGTGACACGTTCATCTCTCCATAGGGTCATCAACATGATGTCATCATCTCCTGCGTGCTAGCACCGATCAAGCTAACCCTTGTAGAGCTAACCGTGATCAAGCTAACCCTGATAGAGCTAACCCTTATCAAGCTAACACTGGTAGAGCTAACCGTGATCAAGTTAACCCTGGTAGAGCTAACCCTTATCAAGCTAACACTGGTAGAGCTAACCGTGATCAAGCTAACACTGGTAGAGCTAACCGTGATCAAGCTAACACTGGTAGAGCTAACCGTGTTCATGCTAACAGGAGGCGTTTCGATCACTGTCTCACAGTTAGCTAACATATGAAGCTAAGGAAACTCTCTCCAGCCAGTGGGGCTGTGACGCTTCAGCTAATTAGCCAGATGTGCTAACATTATGTCCCATCTGTGACTCTGGAGCTCTGGTGTTTGTGGAGAGACTGAATCCACCTCAGGCCTCAGTGATCCGTCACAGTCCATCAGCCGGGGAACTGCAAGTCCAGCAGGGTGAAGTCCTGGAACAGGGGGACGCTGTTCTCGTCACACAGGAAGTGGCTCCGGATGGTGACGGGGAAGGTTTTCCTGGGGAGCGACAGGAGGGTCTGGATCCTCTCCGCTGCCACCTGGATGTGCTTCACCTGTGAACCTGGAGCTGACAGCAGAGTCCTCAGTATTTATTGATTAGCTTAATAAATCAATAGATCGAACTGCTGAGTGAATGTGAGTTTACAGACTTTTAATTTGAAATATGACCAGGTCAAAAGTGGACAGGTGTGCAGGGTGTCCCCTGATGGATAATAGTGTTATTGATTATATCTACTGCTCGTCTTTGACTGATCAGATCAATATTTTGTTTCACAGTGAGTGACGTTCAGTGTTTCCTGTCAGGTGACCTTCACACGGCCCTCAGTCCTTCTTCATAGAAACAACATTAGATTGAGTCTCTTATCCACCAGCAGGAGGCAGCACTGACACACTGGTGTGTGTGTGTGTGTGTGTGTGTGTTGTGTGTGTGTGTGTGAGTGAGAGAGGTCTCACCTGAGATCCTGTGCAGTTTATCAGGTGGAGCGTCGAAGATCTTCAGCAGAGTAAGAGGAGGAACCTGGACACACACCTGACTGTTGCTCCGCCCACTCACAGTCAGCACGGCTGGTCTGAATCACACACACACACACACAAAGACATTTGTTTATCAAATCCAACAGACAGGTGAATGAGTGTGAAAACCTGGAAGACCAGGACCACTGGAACCAGGATGAAGACTTGCACCAGGCCCATTGGAACTGGAGCCGGTACCAGGAGCAGATCAGGACTACCAGTATCCGAACCCGAATCGGTACCGGAACCCGAACCAGTAACACAAGGGCCCAATTCCCTGGTACCGGTTCGGGTTCCGGTACCGGATCGGGTCCCGGTACCGGTTCGGGTTCGGATTCCGGTACCGGTTCGGGTTCGGATTCCGGTACCGGATCGGGTCCCGGTACCGGTTCGGGTTCCGGTACCGTACCGGTTCGGGTTCTGGTACCGGTTCGGGTTCCGGTACCGGTTCGGGTCCCGGTACCGGTTCGGGTTCGGATAACGGTTCGGGTCTCGGTACCGGTTCGGGTTCTGGTACCGGTTCGAGTCCCGGTACCGGTTCGGGTCCGGTATCGGTTCGGGTTCGGGTAACGGTTCGGGTCTCGGTACCGGTTCGGGTTCTGGTACCGGTTCGGATTCCGGTACCAATTCGGGTTCGGATTCCAGTACCGGTACCGGTTCAGGTCCGGGACCCGTTATCCGAACCCGAACCGGTACCGGGACTCGAACCGGTACCAGAACCCGAACCGGTACCGGAACCCGAACCGGTACCAGTACCGGGACCCGATCCGGTACCGGAACCCGAACCGGTACCAGAACCCGAACCGGTACCAGAACCCGAACCGGTACCGATACCAGAATCCGAACCCGAACCGGTACCAGAACCCGAACCGGTACCGGAACCCGAACCGGTACCAGTACCGGGACCCGATCCGGTACCGGAACCCGAACCGGTACCAGAACCCGAACCGGTACCGGAACCCGAACCGGTACCGATACCAGAATCCGAACCCGAACCGGTACCGGGACCCGAACCGGTACCGGAATCCGAACCCGAACCGATACCAGAACCCGAACCGGTACCGGTACCGGGACCCGATCCGGTACCGGAACCCGAACCGGTACCAGAACCCGAACCGGTACCGGAATCCGAACCCGAACCGGTACCGGTACCGGTACCGATACCAGAATCCGAACCCGAACCTGTACCGGGACCCGAACCCGAACCGGTACTGGGACCTGAACCGGTTCCAGAACCCGAATCGGTACCGGAACCCGAACCCGGACCCGAACCGGTACTGGAATCCGAACCCGAATCGGTACCGGACCCGAAGTGGTACCAGAACCCAAACCGGGACCGGAACCCGAACTGGTACCGGAATCCGAACCCGAACCCAAACCGGTACCTGAACTGGGACCGGGACCCGAACCGGTAACATATGGGCCCAATTCCCTTCCGCCTCTCAGGCCCTGAACCCTGACTGACCCTGAAGGTCAGCTGACAGTGAGTTGTCCCGCCCTCCAGCAACAATAAATCCCACCCAAACATAAAGTGATTGACAGGTGAGGTCACATCATCACACCTGTAGTAGCGGCGTACTGTGGTGTGGGGCAGGCAGGGGTAACAGGGGCCGTAGATGCCATTGGCGTCCGTCTCCAGCTCGGCGCCGCAGCGACCGCAGCCGGTGTAGGTGACGTCACCGCTCAGCGCCTCCACCACATCATCTAGAGGGGTGGAGCTGTCCAGGACCGGCTGAGGTGCATTCTGGGAAGACGGAGCGTCCTGGAAGTGGAAGGAGGTGACGTGGACTCTGAGCTCCACCTCACCTTGTGAAGGAGGAAGCACACGTGTCACTGTGATGTCATGTTGAAGGCAGAGACCAGGTGAGACAACAGAGACCACCTGAGACTCACCGCTGTGTCTCTGGGACAGCAGCGTGTCCAGGTCCAGCTCCACGGTGCTGCTGCTTCCTGTTTGGCGGTGTATCGGTGCGATGAAGTCCAGCGCCCGGCGGTCGGAGCGGTCTAGAGGACGAACGGAGCTCCAGGGGTGGAGTGCAGCTCAGGGAGGTCAGAGGTCAAACCCTCCCTCACCAGCAGGACGTGGAAGTCCCAGACCAGCGCTGAGGGAGACAACAGGTTAGTGTGTGTGTGTGTGTGTGTGTGTGTGTGTGTGTGTGTGTGTGTGTACGTGTGTGTGTGTGTGTACCTCTGCCTCTGTTGAGGCGGGGCAGCCAGTCCACAGCGGCCCCCCACAGCAGCAGCGCCCCCTGCTGACCCCCGGCTGCTCCACAGTCACAACAGCAGTCAGCTGACGAGCGGACCTGCAACGAGACTCCGCCTCACTCCGCCACGCTGACACACACACACACACACACTCTTACCCTCTGTATGTGTGTGTGTGTGTGTGTATCAGACTCACCTGAGCTCATGTGTGTGTGTGTGTGTGTGTGTGTGTGTGAACAGCTTTGAGTGTATCAGACTCACCTGAGCTCATGTGTGTGTGTGTGACGCGCAGCAGGGCGTGAACCAGTGTGTTGACCTTCAGTGACCTCAGGGTGGCGTAGGGGAGGCGTGTCAGGTCCTGGGGGGGGCGGCGGGGCAGCGACACCAGCAGGGGGCGCCGCTCCCGCAGGTACTCACACAGAGCACTGAGAGAGCGAGCATCGACATGCTGAGGAACTGAAGAGAGAGAGAGAGAGGGAGACAGTCAGAGGCTGTGGGGAGGGGCTTCAGATAAACAGGCTGCTGATTGGCTGCAGTGAGGTGGGTGGGGCTCAGGTGCACCTGGTGGTGAGATGGAGGCAGCGACTTGTCCGAGGGTGAGAAGTTTACTGCTGAAGGTTGACTGCAGCAGCGTCTCTCCTCTCCACCTGTCCTCACTCACCTGGAGTCCTGACACACACACACACAAAGACACACACACACACACACACACTAGTGTATGATTTGACTTCATCTTTGAGTCCAGGTGTTTCCATGGAGAAATGACATTTAAAACTGCTCTGGTATGACATCACTTCCTGACATGTTGGGGGCGTGTCTTGTGATCGTACCTGTGATGAGCAGAATGTCTCCAGGACTCACAGTCAGCACCCAGAACGCCGCCCGCCGCCACAGCACCACCTTCATCTCCACGCCTGACTGGTCCGTCACCACGATGGACGCCAGAGGGACGGTCGTCCCCGCCGACGGCCCGGACCTCACCTGGCAGCAGGTGAGAAACAGGAAGTGGTCAAATAATCATTGAGTTAGAGTCAGGTAAAGGCGGGAGCTGACCACCACGCCTCACCTGCACCTCCTTCAGGTGACAGGGATGAACCACGGCCACCAGGACCGAGCACCTTGCCCGGGTCTCTGACACCGGACCAGGAGGGTGGTGGGACCCCGGAGTCCGGCTGCAGCGCCGTGCGGGGGCATGTCCACCCGGGCGTCCTCAGATACTCGGGTTCTCTTGACATCGGGGGATTTGGCGGGGGAGTAGCTTGCTGCCTTTGGCTCCGCCTCCTGTGAGCAAAGCACACCATCTGCGGTGGTCTCCAGGACCACGCCCCCTTCCTCCACCCTCGGGGTGGAGCAGGGGGGGCTGAAGAGCTCAGGGGAGGGTCCAGGTGAGGATGGAGTCAGGGGGCTGAAGAGATCTGGGGTACTGGAGGAGGTGGAGGGTGGGGTCTGAGGGGGCGGGACTTTCTCAGGACTGGTCGCTGATTGGCTGCATTGCCTGCCCCTCAGGATTAACGCCTGACTCAGAGTCCAGGTGGAGAGGTACTGAGTCCTGGGGCACAGAGGAGGCTCTGGTTCTGGTCCTGGATCAAGACCTGGTTCTGGTTCTGGTTGAGCTGCAGGGAAACACCGGTCCAGATACTCATGAACTGAGGCTGAACACTGATCCTCGTCCTCAGGACCTGCTTCTTCAGGTACTTCTGGACCGTGATCTGCTTGTGACGCCTCTGTGGTCCAGTCAGCTTCAGAGGGGGCGTGGCCCGGACCCATGCTCATGTGATCACCTCCTCCCTCTGATTGGTTTACAAAAACAAACAATTTGTTTTATCTTCACATCTTCAGTTTCAGACTCATTCACCCTCCTGCTGGTCCCTGAACGCCTCACCTACTGCAGGCCGGAGCCGTCCATCCGTCCAGGTGAGCTCCAGGTGTCTCCACCCAGCACGAGAGCGGTCCACACTCTCCAGCCCAGGTCCAGACACTGAGGGTGGGTCAGAGGGGGGGGAGGGGGCCCCGAGGAAGACGTGGATCTTCTGCTGCTTAGACATCCTGAGGTGAATCTGAAACAGAGGGGCGGAGCTTACTTTTAAAGATGCTATCTTATCTTAGCTTAGCATAAACATCGGAAGAAAGTAGCCTAACACACACTGAGGGAAACTACTACGGACCAAGACCAAGACCAGAACCAGGACCAGAACCAGGGCCAGGACCAAGTCTAGGGCCTAAATCAGAACCAGAACTAGGACCAGAACTAGGACCAGGACCAGGACCAGGACCAGTCCACAGTGACAGGCCGTGGTGTTACATAAGAGTGAGCCTGTGTTTCAGATGTTACACAACCATGAGGCAGCAGAACATGGAGCTCCACAGCTGGGAACCATCACCACAGCTCCACCAATCAGAGCGCAGCGTCATGGGGAGGTGGCGGCTCGTCAACTTTAACGATGAGGCTCCGCTCAGGGAGGAGAGAGAGAGAGTCGGATCTGTTGACACCTGCTCGCTGCATATCATCACCACCATCATCATCTTCATCCAAGGAGGTGGTTTCCATGGAGATGATGTGACATGTGTCTTATGAGTCATGTACAGATGATGAGTCTTGTCTGTCACTTTCTGTTCAAACATAAACACCATCATGACTTCCTGTTTGTCCAGACTCAGAGAAAATATTCAGGGACACTGTGACCTTTGACCTTTTAGCTCCAAACTCCATTGACACTGCTTGGACTCTGTGATGTACTGATCAGTGGTCAAAGGTCAGAGGTCATGGTGACCTGAGAAAACTTTTGTTTTCTACAACTCTTAACAAACAGGAAGTGGCTGGGACGAGCAGGAGACTGTGTGTGTGAGTGTGTGTGTGAGTGTGTGTGTGTGTGTGTCATGTGACTCTGCCCAGGTCCAGTTTCATTCTCTGACTTCTTCTCCTCTTCCTCCACCTGCTGCTGTCAATCATCTAGCTGAGTGGCAACATGATGAAAAGTGCAGCTGGACGTCATGTTCCCGCCTCCACGCCACGTCCTGCACGTTCACACTCGAGCTCGTCGTGTCACGTTAAGCCACAAAAGTAGAAGAAATACAAACAAACTTTGAAACTGAGGCACAAAAACTGATCATGTGGTTGTTTTTGTTGAAGCTCAGACAGAATCTGTTGTTTCTGTTTGTCATTATCAGGACGAAGCTCCACACGAGTCTGGATCTGATCTGACACTGAGACAGACATTAAACTGATTTAATGAGCACGAGCTCTAAACTTAGAAAAGACGACACTGAAACCTCATTACTCTCTCTCTCACACACACACACACACACACACACACACACACACTCTAACCCTTATGGATGTGTCTCATAGACTACAGAAATCCTCTTCACGTAAACAACCATCAACATTTTAAAGATGCAGGATGTTACATTAATAACTGTATTAAAATCTCATTGTTCAAGATTCATACATATCAAGTCACTGTCACATCATTAATTCAGTTCCTCGCCCTCTTTTTAAGTGTTTTTAAAATGAGAATCGTTTTGTTTTCACATTTGAGTTAAAAAAGTTTAAACAATAGAAAAACGTCATACTAACATAATACTGGTATTTTTACTCTCTCACTCTCACTCCCATTAGACTAGTATTACTGGTATGTTGAGTTTACAGGGTGAAGTCAACGGTTCATTCATTCAACTCTTCATTTCATCTCTGAATCTTCACTTTTATTGGCACGTGCTTTTATTTTGTATTGTGCAACCGGAAGTTAAACTCGTTCAGTTTCTGGCGGATTTAACGATTAAACTGTTTTAAAATGTACAAAAACAAGTCAAACAAAGTCTGAACTGTGGCGATAAAGACTTGTTTTCGCACACTCGGCTCTGTTTCCCGCGGACTGTGTCTTTAACTGTCCCCGCAGTGTGAACTCGCTGTTCTCGGTGTAGCATGCTAACTGCTAGCTACCCGGCGGAGCTTCTTCTTCGTCGACGGGTTATTTTCGTTAGATTCGGTCTCGTGTCGGTTCGTGCTCGGTGCGAATGCCCGCGGCCGCACGTGCAGGGCGATCACGCTCTCTGCGGTGTAGTTTAACAGGAAGGGGCGGCGGGAAGGAGGAGCCGCTGCTGCGGGACAACTTCTAGTTTACCCGCTCCATTTCCTCGTCCTGTCCTCTGCGCGCTGCCCCCGCCCGGCTCACTCTGCTCTGCGGGACGCTTCACTCCCACATTAAACTCGACATGTACCGGTGTTTCGGGGGGCTACTCACGCGGGGAGCGGGCGGCGTCCTGGCCTCGGGCTGCTCCGCTGCCGCTGCCGCTGCCGCCGCTGACTCGGCTCTCCCGGTGTCCGCGTCTCTGCTCCGGTACCGCAGCTACAGCCAGGCCGTGGACCGGGACGACGACCCCAACTTCTTCACCATGGTGGAGGGCTTCTTCGATCGGGGAGCCGCTATCGTGGAGGACAAGCTGGTGGAGAGCCTGAAGACCCGGGAGAGCCCCGAGCAGAAGAGGAAGCGTGTCCGCGGGATCCTGCGGATCATCAAGCCGTGTAACCACGTCCTGAGCGTCAGCTTCCCCATCAGGAGGGACAACGGAGAGTGGGAGGTGATAGAGGGGTACCGGGCTCAGCACAGCCAGCACCGGACGCCCTGCAAGGGAGGTGAGAGCCGGTAACCTGCAGCCGGGCACCACCACACATGACACGGTCCAGTCTGATCACTGACACTGAGGTGAGACTGGACCGATCACCCAGAACCAGGAAGTGAACACGGCGTCAGTTTATGGTGATGATGATGATGATGATGATGATGATGATGACCGTGGCTCACGGAGGTAAACAACAGGTAACAACACACTGAGCGCCTCCACAGTGACACAGCTCCTCAGGATCATGGAGACGTTTCTCTGCTCAGGTGATCCAGGTGGTTCAGGAGGGGGAGGAGTCAGAGTCCAGGTGAGCTCAGGTGGAGCTGGGGCCTTCCTGTGCAGACCCTGTTGTCTCCACCTGTGTATCACTGTGTGTCTGAACCACCAGCTGCATCAAGCTCCTCTGACCTGATCCATGATGTCATGAGTTTGAACCAGGTGACATCCAGGTGACGTCCAGGTGACGTCCAGGTGACGTCACGAGTCACAGTGTTTATATTGAAGCGCACCAACCAAAGGTCTGGTTGTGAACGTCCTGAGGACACTTTACACAAAGTAAAACCACAGACAGTTTCCAGAGTTCAGTCAAGACTTCAGGCAGACCAGGTTTTGCTCCTGCCTCGGTCTGTGATGCTGAGGGGGGGTCAGGAGTCCTGGTCCTGGTCCAGGTCTGTGACCCTGTGTTAGTGACACAGACACTGGCTGATGTTAGTTTAATACATGAAATGCATCAGATCAGTGTTACACCTCCCAGCACCACCATCATCATCATCATCATCATCATCATCAGCTGTGCTTCATTAGTTTGAGCTTTTATTTAAATCTTTAAACATAATAAAGTTAATTTATAGAAAAGTTTTCTCACTGAACTCAAAGTGCAGCGAAGAGCTGCTGCCGTCAGTTCAGGCTGAATAGAAGATAAACAACAGAGAGACAGTTGGTCGTGTGTGTGTGTGTGTGTGTGTGTGTGTGTGTGTGTGTGTGTGTGTAACACATACAGTTCTGTACATGTTGTGAACCGTGTCAGGCAGGTCCAACGTGGTTGAAGCTCATGGAGTTTCCTTCTCTGACAGGAATGTTGAGAGTCCAGTCACCTGTGTGTGTGTGTGTGTGTGTGTGTGTGTGTGTGTGCTGTGCCTGCCTCACAGTCTGTTGAACATGTGGTTGTCACACACACACACACACACACACTGAACATTAAAACTTTGTCTAGACTGTTTTGTACATTCAAAGTTAACTTTATTAGTTCCCTACCACAGTAACACAGTCGGTGTGTAGCTGTAGCTCACCTTCATGTCACAGGTGGATCAGTTACCTTTTCCACACGGGTGTGACAGCTGCAGTCAGACAGACGTGGTTCTAGATGAAGCTGCTGCAGGACGGATGGAGACTGACAGACAGGAAGTGAAAAGTCAGATCAGGACCCAGGTGAAATAATGAATGTGTGCAGGGAGGTTTGAACAAGAACAGGTCGACAGAGAGCTGAGCGCTGTCTGAACTGAACTCAGGTCAGTGCTGTGGGTGGGTGGTGTGGAGTCATTTCCTCGACAGCTCTGACAGGAAATATCCCAGGAAGTGTTCAGGAAGTGTGTCACATCTCAGGATTACACTGTGTTACTGCTTTACACTGGTCCAACATGTTTTAACCTGTGATGTGTTGGACAGGCTCAGCTGAGTCCGGCTCTATATATGTGCTGCACTGCTATTAGCCCTGATGCTAATGATGCTAACTCAGCACATACTATTTGTGCTCCGTCACGCTGAGCTGACGACACTGGCTCCTCAGGCTTAATAATAATAAATGAATGTTGATTAAATATGTATCTTGACTCTGGGGACAGTTGCTGCAGCCTGAAATACCCTGCTGAATCTGACTGTGACTGTACCTGTCTGTACCTGTCTGTACCTGTCTGTTCCTGACTGTATGTGACTGTACCTGTCTGTACCTGTCTGTACCTGACTGTATGTGACTGTACCTGACTGTACCTGTCTGTATGTGACTGTACCTGACTGTACCTGACTGTTCCTGACTGTTCCTGACTGTACCTGACTGTACGTGACTGTACCTGTCTGTTCCTGTCTGTACCTGTCTGTACCTGACTGTATGTGACTGTACTTGACTCTATGTGACTGTACCTGACTGTATGTGACTGTACCTGACTGTATGTGACTGTACTTGACTGTACCTGACTGTATGTGACTGTATGTGACTGTACCTGACTGTACTTGACTGTACGTGACTGTATGTGACTGTACTTGACTGTATGTGACTGTACCTGACTGTATGTGACTGTACCTGACTGTATGTGACTGTACGTGACTGTATCTGACTGTATGTGACTGTACCTGACTGTACTTGACTGTACCTGACTGTATGTGACTGTACCTGACTGTATGTGACTGTATGTGACTGTACGTGACTGTACCTGACTGTACGTGACTGTACCTGACTGTACGTGACTGTACTTGACTGTACCTGACTGTACCTGACTGTACGTGACTGTACTTGACTGTACCTGACTGTACCTGACTGTACGTGACTGTACCTGACTGTACTTGACTGTATGTGACTGTATGTGACTGTACTTGACTCTATGTGACTGTACCTGACTGTACGTGACTGTACTTGACTGTACCTGACTGTACCTGACTGTACGTGACTGTACCTGACTGTATCTGATGTACGTGACTGTACCTGACTGTATCTGATGTACAGTCCAGTGTGATCAGCTGACTGGCTGTCAGAACCTGTAGAGCAGGTGTAGGTGTGGAGCAGTCAGGTCTGTACTGTCTCTTTAAATGAGGCTGTTGTAGCAGGACCACACCCAGACTGACTCACCTCCTCTTCTTCGTCGTCCTCCTCCTCCTCACGCCACCCTGTCTGCTTCCTCTCTCCTCCGCTCTCCCTCTCTTCTTCTCTCCTCCTCATGTTTCTGTGTTCTTCCTGCTTCACTCGTTTATTTTCTCTGTTCTTCCTGCAGCTGCTCAATAAAAATTCACCACAGTTTAAATTTGAACTTGTTTGTTTCCACTCGACTCTGAGCTGCAGCCATTTTGTCTGTGTGTCTGCACTGCTGTGATGTGTGTGTGTGTGTGTGTGTGTGTTCACTGTGATGTGTTTTTACAGTGGTGTGTGTTGGCTCAGCTCCACACTCATATGCAGCTTCATGCAGAACTGTGTGTTTTTATTTTCCATCTGCACTGATGTGAAGACCTGAAGCTGGACCTCAGACTGTTAGTGCGCTCTGTATAATCTCTACAAGACAAAGTCAGGGGAAAGGTGGAGATGTCTGAAGGTGTTTACTTACTAAACTGAGACACATGAGGAACTGATGGTGGTGAAGCTCTGGTCAGGAGGACCTGGAGGTCTGGACCTGAAGGTCTGGACCTGGAGGTCTGGATCTGGAGGTCTGGATCTGGAGGTCTGGACTAGAAACCATATTCAGAGTTGTCCTGTGTGTTGCAGGGATCCGTTACAGCACAGACGTGTCGGTGGATGAGGTGAAAGCTCTGGCCTCACTGATGACCTACAAATGTGCCGTTGTTGGTGAGTACACACACACACACACACACACACAGAGTGCAGCTGCTGTGGTTCTGGTCTGTAATACACTGGGTCTGTTTCAGATGTGCCGTTTGGTGGGGCCAAAGCCGGAGTTAAGATCAACCCAAGGAATTACTCTGTAAGTTCTCACAGCACCTTCAGAGTGTGTTCTCCCACAGCCACCATGTGCCTCAAACGCACCACGTGAAGACACAACCATCATGCACACGTTAAAGACTGAGAGGAAACATGGGACAAAACCAACATTAATAAAGTGCTGAGACATTATTCCAGATCTCACCTGTCACCTGCAGGTCATGACCTCACTCTGTCATGATGTCACATCATCACCATCATCATCATCTTCATCATCTGCTCTCTCTGTTTCATCACCTGCAGCTGCCACAGTCAGACACACGTGTCACATGCACTCGTGAACCAACAGTGTGTGTTCCTTTAACTGCTGATAACACTGTTGACCCCCCCACCACACACACACACACACAATCTGCTGTTCAGTGCATCAGTCCCAGCAGGAAATGCTGAGCCATCAACTGGCAGAGAGACACTGGGATCCTCTCTCTCTCTCTCTCTCTCTCTATCCCTCACACACACACACACACACACACACACACGTTTTCTTGACCTTCGCTCTCTCTCTGCTGCTGAACATGTTGGCCTTCTCACACGTGCAGCTCTGAGGCCTGCTGACCTCTGACCTGTTCCAGGAACCAGGTCCAGTGTAAACAGACAAACAGGAGTCAAACCGGTTGCCAGTCGTTAGCCTTTGACTCGTTGATGACATCATAACACTCGGCGACAGCGACAGGTCCGTTCATGCTGTTGATCCTTCAGGTGTCATAACGTCACACCACTGTCTGTAAATGTCGCTGTTAGCCACACAGCTAACGTTAGCATTACCAGCTGATGTTAGCGTGCTAACAGCTAGCTTTCTGACCTGGTGTAAAAACAACAAAGCCTGAAGTGACGTCGCCTCCACCTGCTCCTGACAGTAACCCCAGACTCAGCAGCATCAGTCACAGGCAGCTTTTTGTCCCTGCTGAGTGACCGTCCGTCTGATCTCACAGGCTTCATGCTGCTGAAAGTGTTGTGTGTCGATGTTGTTTAAGGTTTGAGTGTGACGTTCACACGGTGTGAGTCAGGACAGGTTAGCCTAGCGTAGCAGGGTCCCTCTGATTCATCCTCCACACGCAGCAGAGAAATCACTGATCCACTGAAACTGATCAAATGTCTGGAGCGTTTTACTGAGTCGTGTGAATGAAGAAGCTTTGAAATACCAACAGGAAGCAGAGGAGCTGCTCACCTGGCCTCACCTGTGACAGGACAGGTCCAGAGTTCAGGTGTGACCGAGTTCAACTCAACTCAACTATGTGTTTTGAATTTCAGGACACTGAGCTGGAGAAGATCACCAGGAGGTTCACCATCGAGCTCGCCAAGAAAGGCTTCATCGGTGAGAGAGAGCTCTGCCTCCTCCATCACAGCTCTGGGGGGGGGGGACTGACATCTACAGTCACACCTGTACAGAGTCACTCAGGTGTGTCTGTGGTTCACTTGTGCTGTCTGTGGTTGTTCAGGACCTGGGATCGATGTTCCAGCTCCGGACATGAGCACCGGGGAGCGGGAGATGTCCTGGATCGCTGACACCTTCGCCACCACCATGGGACACTACGTGAGTCTAAGCCTCCACCTGGACTCGTCCACAGTGAACAGGTGTTAACAGTGACCAGCAGAGGGCGTCATGTGACACTTTATCTCCTGAGGACACTTCCTGAACCACAGTCCAGTTCAATAAAGAGAGAGAGTCTCCACTCTCACATTCATGTCCTGCTCCTTCTCCACAACCTTTTATTTTGAAATCCACTCGCCCTGCAGTCAGGGTCAGGTGACTCAGGTGTTACAGGTGCAGCTGCTTGTTGTCTTTGATCCCAGCTCATTGTCTTCATCATTTAGATTACTGATTGACTTTAGGTGACTCTTGAACAGGTGGATAGGTGCTGTGTGTGGTTGGTCTTCATCAGCTGTGACTCCTCCCCCTCAGGACATCAACGCTCACGCCTGCGTCACGGGGAAGCCCATCAGTCAGGGAGGGATCCACGGACGCATCTCCGCCACTGGCAGAGGAGTTTTCCACGGCATCGAGAACTTCATCAACGAGGCGGCCTACATGAGCCAGCTGGGCATGTGCCCCGGCTTCCAGGACAAGACCTTCGTCATCCAGGTAGGCCCCGCCCCCTCCCCCCCATCATCATCATCATCATCCCCACCCTACAGGTCTGAGCAAAGAGAACGAGCTGGGAAGTAACTGTTTCTGTTAAAAGCTAACGGCTAACAGCTAACAACACACAGCTAACAGCTGACAACACACAGCTAACAGCTGACAACACACAGCTAACAGCTGACAACACACAGCTAACAGCTAACAACACACAGCTAACAACACACAGCTAACAGCTAACAACACACAGCTAACAGCTAACACACACAGCTAACAGCTGACAACGTGGGTTAACGTGCCCTGCTCTGCCTGCAGGGTTTTGGTAACGTGGGTCTTCACTCCATGAGGTATCTTCATCGCTTTGGAGCCAAGTGTGTTGGAGTCGGTGAAATGGACGGAAGCATCTGGAACCCCAACGGCATTGACCCCAAAGAGCTGGAGGACTACAAACTGGTCTGTACTGGTTCAGCACCACAGACACAAACCAGTCTGGACTGACTGAGCAGTAACTCGTATGAACAACCAGTGCACCACCTGCTGGAGGAGCAGTGTCTAAGCTGCACTAACTGATGACGTGTGTGTGTGTCTGTCTGCGTCTGCGTTTCCAGGCCAACGGCACCATCGTTGGATTCCCCAACTCGACGCCGTATGAGGGAAACATCCTGGAGGCCGACTGTGACATCCTGATCCCAGCCGCCAGCGAGAAGCAGCTGACCAAGAGCAACGCGCACAAGATAAAAGCCAAGGTCTCACACACACACACACACACACACACACACAGCTGTTTTCCCATCATGCCCCAGTGTGCTGACCTGGGGTCTGCGTCCTTCAGATCATCGCAGAGGGAGCCAACGGTCCCACCACGCCTGAAGCTGACCGCATCTTCCTGGAGAGAAACATCATGGTGATCCCAGTGAGTGATGATGATGATGATGATGATGATGGTGAAGAGTTTGTTAATGTCAGTAAATGTCATCAGCTCACCTGCCCCCCCTCCATCAGGACATGTACCTGAACGCCGGAGGTGTCACTGTTTCCTACTTCGAGTGGCTGAAGAATTTGAACCACGTCAGTTACGGTCGACTCACCTTCAAGTATGAGAGGGACTCCAACTACCACCTGCTCAGTGAGTGTCACCCACCTGTGTGCCACACGGACAGGTAGTTGTGGTCGCTATGACGATGTAACTCTCCCTCCCTGCCCTCAGTGTCGGTCCAGGAGAGTTTGGAGAGGAAGTTTGGGAAACATGGCGGCGCCATCCCCGTCGTCCCCACGTCTGAGTTCCAGGCCCGGATCTCTGTGAGTACACACTGTACTACTGATACTACTGATACTACTGATACTACTACTAACACTGGTACTACTGATACTGCTAATAATACTGATAACACTCCCACTACTTTGATTATATTATAATTATACTCTGACCACTTCTCACAGTACTACCACTACTGCTCATACAGAGAGTAGTACTGTTACTGCTGCTGCTGTACTTCTACCACAACTCATAGTACTACTGACTCTACTACCACTAGTACCACTACTACTACTACTAATAATAATATAATTCTGACTGTGGTGTCTTGTTGCAGGGAGCGTCAGAGAAAGACATCGTTCACTCAGGTCTGGCCTTCACCATGGAGCGCTCTGCCAGGGTAACACACACACACACACACACACACCCTACAAAGGTCTAATGATGTTAAAGTATCAAAGTGTAACCCCCCCCCCCCCCACCCTCTCTCTGATGCAGCAAATCATGAGAACAGCCAACAAGTACAACCTGGGTCTGGACCTGAGGACGGCGGCGTACGTCAACGCCATCGAGAAGGTCTTCCAGGTTTACAGCGAGGCCGGACTCATCTTCACATAGACACACCTCCATCCACCTCCTTGTCTGTCACCTGTCTGTCACCTGTCTGTCACCTGTCCTCCATTATCTCTGCAGGATTTCTTCACTGACCTCTGACCTTTCCTGGTGGTCCCTCTTCTTCTTCTCCTCCTCTCACCTGTTTACGTTGTCATGGAAGCAGACCCTCTGCTGCTTCCTGCTTGTCACCTCATCCACCTGGAAACACAGAAACCACCTGAAAGCCTTAAACCACAGAAACTGTCACAACCTGCCTGCAGCACACAACATGTGGCCAAAAGTGTGTGGACGCTCCCTCATGAACGTCACTGCAGCCTCGTCACCAGATTATTGATTATTGATCATTGATGCACGAAGGCAATAACTCAGATTAGTTCTATTGTTTGATTCTGGTGAGTGACTCGGTCATTTATCAATGAATGGACCTTTATTTGAGTAGAGTGAGAGACAATCAGCTCCTCAGACAGTGAAACCAGGTGGTGGTTGTTGTTGTTGTTGTTGTTGTTGTTGTTTACATGCAGTGTTCAGTGTTTACTGGACTTCAGCTGAGTTTCCTGTTTTACATGAATATTTTTAAAATCACCTGAACACCTGACCCACTTCTTATTTTAAAGTCCACCAGGTGAGTCACAGTGAAGTGACTCTGTTCCAGGTGCGTCCACACACTTCTGGCCGCGTGGCGTTCACTGTCTCCAGGTGAAGAGCTTGTAAAGTTATTTTTTTATTCTTCTGCACATGTGCCTCAGGACCTGAGCTTTAATATTTTGCAGAGCCGAGGTTAAAGGAGCGTTGGCGTCCTTCAGTCGTCTGCTCACTGTTTACTTTGACTCGGCTGCTTTCACAGTTCAATAAACAACAAACAGGTCATTGATCTGAAATCAATCGAAAACATTTGTACATATTTGAAAACAGCTGATCGACCATGTTTACAGCTTAGTTACAACTCGTCTGTTACATCTGTACCTGCTGCTGAGCAGACGACTGAACGCACTCTCATCATCATCATCATCATCATCATCATCACTGCTCCTTCACCATCGCCTCCTGGTTTCACTGCAGGTAGACGAGTCAACAGGAAGTTGACTTCAGATAAAAACTCCTTCAGTTTGTTTCCTCTGTTACACTCATGCCAATGCTAATGCTAATGCTAATCTATGCAGTTGAACTGTGGCAGCTCACACACACCTGCCACAGGTGACCACCGAGACGACTCTGGCCCGATGAGTGTGTGTGTGTGTGTGTGTGTGTGTGTGGTGAGAGAGAGAGAGGAGTTTCAGTTGTTTTCTGCCTTTCTGTTAAAGTGAATAAAGAACAGAGGAAGTCAGAGAGTGTGTCTGTCGTCTCACATCAGCAACATCTGGATACAACCCCGCTCCAGATGTTCAGCATGTCACAGCTGTTCAGTTTCTCTATGCAAATATGCAAATATCACTGATGTATCATCACATGTGAACCAAAATAAACTCATATGGAAACCAGTTGATTGATTATTGATGATTCTGGATCCTAATCAGTGAACAGAGGAAGTGCTGAGAGGATGTGAGCAGGTCAGGGTGAGGTGCGGCAGGTGAAGCAGCTCGGACACGTGCTCCAGCTCGACCTTTTGAGTTCATGAAGAACTGTGACTCTGTGTTTTACTGACGTCATTAAGTCTCTCGTTAGTTTGACTTTTCTGTTTTTATGTTATGAAATCGTTTGTCTATATTATTCTCTGAGGGGGGCGGGGCTTACCTCCTCCGTCCCACCAATCAGCGGGCCGTATCTGCCACATGGCGCCGGATTCCCCTCCAGCTCCGGGGCTTTCCGCTCTGACTGACAGGCTGCGGTCACCATGACAACAGGGCTGAGTTGCGTCAGGCGGTGGAGGACAGCGGAGACGTAGCTTCCGGTTAGGTGGGGCAACTGTAAAAATAAAAGCTTTTATTAGAGAGCTGCAGAAAGAAGGTGAAGGGTTCAAACAGAGACGTTTCAGTCTGATGTTCATTCATTGATAAGTGTTTGTGGTTTGCTTTCTGACGGGACGCACGCGCATCAGGCAGGAGAGCACGTGAGAGTGTGGCTCAGGTGTTAAATGTTGTCATGTGATGTTTCTGACCATGATTCTCACCAGACTGAAGCTCTTTCCTTTCTGTTGTGATTGCATTAGTTTTCTTTTCTTTTCTTTCTGTCGCTTCACTTTGTTGAACATTAACTGAAGATTGATTCAATATTTCAGGACAAAAACCTACAACGACTGATATTAGGCGCTTGGACGTAACCAAGCGTGAGCTGTGTTTTATTTTGTAAAGCATAGACCGGAAGTGTGAGTGGACATGTCGCAGCATTTTCTTCTTCGACACGGGTCGGTTCAGTTCGGCTCGGTGTCCTCGGAAGCGGACGCAGCGTCAGTCGCAGATCAGGTAAACCCACCTTTAAACTTTTTGTGGCTACAACGAACTGATTAAATCTTCACGCGAGCACCGGAAACGTTAAACCTGTCAGTGTAAAGTTCAAAGCGGAGATGGAGGTTGTTTCTGTCTCCACAGTCAAAGATGGAGGAGATCGATCATCGATCATCGATCATCGGTCAGTTAGTTTCTCTGAAGTTTCACTAAAAATCACTCAAAGAGATTTACTGACAACAGCTGATCAATGTATCGATTGATCGATACATTGATCAGCTGTGTGCCTGTGGTGAAGTGATCTGTGCTCAAACTGTTTGTTCAGAGGATCAGCTGTTTCATCAGCTGTCTGAATGAAACCAGTTTAACCTGAGCTTTATTCTGAAAACCAGGCTGAAATGATCCAGTTCACTAACTGTTTTATTGAAATTTCCTGATCGCCTGTATATTGATTATCCGATCAGATCAGTGTCAGTTCACCTGCAGCCAGAGACTCAAATCAGTCAGCATCTGTCACTATTATTGATTAATGTGTCTGTGATCAGTCACGTTTTGTTTTATTCAGATTCTTCCTGAAAGTTTTTTCATCAGATCAATTCTCTGTTGATAAGTTATTGATTAATGTGTGTTTGTATTAATCAGAGGGACTTTATGATGTCACATACATATTGTTTTTACACTGTAACTACAACATAAAACAAAGTAAAACTGGTGTAGTGGACCATCAGTTAGCAGCCTGATCTGACGGATCCAGATCCAGATCCTGATCCTGATCCTGATCCAGATCCTGATCTGGATCTGGATCCAGATCTGTCTGGTGATCTGGATCCAGACTGCTGGATAGCGGCAGATGTCTATACAAACAAAGTGAAGGTGTCAGTCCGTGTGGTTCTCCTGTTTAACCTGACGGTGGCGCTGGACTCTGAGTCTGATCAGAAAACATCAGCTGATGTTTGTCTACGCTAGCAGTTTCCCTCATTCCAGTGTTTGTGCTAAGCTAAGCTAAGCTAAGCTAACCTGACAGTGGAGGAAACAGAGACGTGTTTGTTCAGTGAGGAGGGAAATCAAGGATTGGGGGGGGGGGGGGGGGGGATTCCCACTGATGTGTTCAAATATGACTCCATCAAACACACACACACACACACACACACACACAACCACTGATGCGTGATAAACTCTTGATTCTGCGTCTGCAGAAAATCCCTGAAGGAGGAAGGAACAGATCGGAGCGGAGCCTTCATCACCCTCCTCTCATCACTGGTCCGGCTGAGTCATGCCGGAGCTCTGAGGTGCGTTTGATTTATGAGGTGGAGGAGGAGGTGGCGTCCGATGTTTGCTGTGATGTGTGACGTTGAGTGTCGCTGTAGACTGGATCCAGGATCTGGTGCAAGTCCTCACAGGATCCTGTAGAGAGGTCTCTGATGGAGACCTGGATCAAGTGAGGGTTGAGTCAGGATCAGATCTGGATCAGGTTAGGATGGGATGTTGTTGAGTCAGGATCAGGTCTGGATGAACTGTGGATCAGGTCTGAATCAGGTCCGGATCAGGTGTGGATCAGATGTTGATTGAGTCAGGGGGACGAGGTTTTGATAAGGTCTGGATCAGGTCTGAATCAGGTCCAGATTGTGGTGTGTGTCATGTTTATAACATGTGGTTGAAGTTCCTGGCTCAGCAACTGCCCAGTCACATGACTTCCTGTTCAGGAGTGTTGCCATGACGCCAGCAGGTGTTGAAACATGTGACTGATGCAGATCAGGACTAGACAGGTGATCAGGACCTGGAGGGTTTGTATTATGCCTTGATCTCCAGGCTCGCGTTCTGGGGAGGTGCCGCCGTTCGAGTCTCATGTTGTTGTTATTGTTGTTACCATGGCAACTGAGATGGGTTGTTGAAAACATCGGTGCCTGTGGTGACCTCTGACCTGTCCAGGGGTAGTGAGTGACAGGCGTGTCATCAGAACCGTGTGACTAGTTTCAGGGAAACAGGAGTAAAATCACCTCTGTAGATCCAGCAGAGATCTCACCCCCCCCCCCCCGTCAAACTTCCCCCTGGGGTTCTCTTTGTACCTGATGTGGATTTATGTTAATGGGGGTGGCTGTGCTGCCTTCTGATTGGCTGTGATGGTGAGAGGGGCAGTCCCTGAGCGGGGACGGGGCTCAGATCAAGACAGGGACAGGAAGTCAGACTGACGACATCAGCGCGGTGAAGCTGAAGCATCAGGTCAGTTTGTCTCCGATCGATCGTCTTCTCTCACTTCCTGTCGTTTTTTTGCTTCTTTCTTTTCTCTCCGGTTTCTTCTGCTTTTGTCGACCAAACCTTAGAAACTGTAGAGAAGCAGCCTGAGTGTGTGTGAGTGTGTGTGTGCAGAGCACACAGTCTGTCAGCTGGTGACATCCTGCTCTCTGAGCATGTGCAGTGCAGTGAACTCATCAGTGATTGGATGAAAGTTTGATGAAGTTAAAATGTGTGTTTTTAAAAGTCAGAGCTGAGAAGAAGAACAAAGAGAAAGATGTTTGGGACAGGAAGTGACTTGCAGAGGGTTATAAACAGTTATTAACAGTTTATAGATTATCAATAACACAGTGATCAGGTCTCATGAGTTATCACTGATCAGAGGAGTCTGGTAATAACTCGTCAATAACTGACTGTGTTAATGAACAATGTGTTATAAAGGATTTATAAAGTGTTACAGCACAGACTTTATTTTGAAGTGAAACCAACACATCCCTGTGGCAGGAGCTAACATTCTAACAATGCTAACAATAACGCTGCAGCTCGCAGGTTTTCACTCCTTCAACAAAGACATGACTCAAAGTTGTTTTTTACAGTGTAGAGGGGATTTCAAAATAAAGCTGACAGAAAGAACAGAGAACAGGAAGTTACAGAC
>JAFELL010001819.1:0-46616 GCA_019059645.1 Caranx melampygus | reverse complement strand
AAACAACACTGACAGGACAGGAAGTGCGTCTTCATCCCATTGGGGCGGCTGCAGTGAAATGGAAACGAGTGATGATGGTTCATCTCCCAGGCAACCATAAACAACACAGACGGGGGTCTTCGCCATGTCATCATCATCATCATCATCATGACCCTGTTTCCCCGGCTGATGTCATCAACACCTCTGGTCCAGGTGTCACATGTTTAGGAGAACCAATCAGGAGCTCCTCTGCTGTCAGCAAGACAGGTGACAATCAGGGGGCGGGGTCTAATACAGGTGATGATGTCACCATTACATCATGTGCATACAGGTCGAGTCCACATGTGGAAACAAACCGTTCCTCAGACAGGTGGCGTCCTGCTCCGAGGGGTCAAAGGGTAACTTACATCACAGGATGGAGGGTCTCTGTGGGGCGGGGCTATGAGGAGCACTGACCCCACCTGTGTGCTTCCACCCCTTTTTACCATCTCAGGTGAAGGGGAACCCTGTGAACTTAACCTCAGAATGTTCCCAGGAGGGGGGCGTGACCTCGACCTTCTGTGGAATTGGCACTAATGATGAGACCTTCATCTCAGAGCCACCGCTGCCAGGTACATGACCCCCCACACCACTGCCCCCCGCTCCAGGAACACATTCAAGTCCGGCCACAGGCAGAGCACTCCAGGTGACCTGGTCCAGGGCGAGAGCTCAGAGCCGAACTGCAGTCCCGTAGACCGGGATCATCGAGTACTTCAGCAGGTAATCCACATCAGTCCTGCACCGGATCCTGGTCCCAGACCACATTTGTACCAGGACCAGTCCCCAGAAGGCTAAACCACCGCTTAATAGAGAGAGAATAACCAATATGACCATTAATTTGTGTGTGTGTGTGTGTGGGTGGGTGTGTGTGTGTGTGGTGGGCAGCAGGGGCGGGGTCTGCCACTCACACTGTTGCTGGGTGGAAGTTGTTTTGGTAAAGTTCCTCTCAGACAGAGTCCATGCAAAAAGGCTCGGATCATCCAGCAGGTACTGACCTCTGACCTCTGACCCCTTACCTCAGTCTTCAGCTTCAAACTGTGTCTCTGCCTGTTGTCATGGTGACTGAGGTGTGTCTTGTGATGTCACTGCAGGAGTTTGAGGCCCGCAGCTCTCCACCCATCATGCAACGGCAGCAGAGCAGGAGGAACTTGGGGTTTGAGCCACTGTCGACCACAGCACTGATCCTGGAGGACCGCCCACCGTACGACCACTTAATCTGTGTATTGATCACTTCCTGTCAGTGGATTGATCACCTGTCTATGTATTGATCACTTCCTGTCCTGCAGAAATCTTCCAGCCAAGTCGGCCGAGGAGACCCAGAGACACGGCAGCAGTACGAGCAGATGGTGGCTGAAGCCCAGAGAAGAGGTGTGTTTGTTTCCATCTTCTGCCCCTCCCACATGGGTGGAGGTGTTTACTTGGTCCCTGACCTGGTGTCCCCCCCTCAGAGCTGAAGGAGTCCCAGCGGAGCAGCGCAGCAGATGAAGGAGAAGGTCCGAAGGAGGAGGAGATCTCCAATGACCGCTGGTCTGGAACCAGTTCATCCTGCCGCACTGGGACTCCATGTATGACCTGTGTGTGTGTGGTGTGGTGTGTGTGTGTGGTGTGTGTAAAAGTCCCTGAGGTTCTGCTGTGTTTAGGAAGTCCAGTCGACGAGCTCAGGACCTGTGGTGGGGGGGTTACCTCCCAGTGTCCGGGGACGAGTGTGGAGCCTCGCCATCAGCAACGAGCTCAACATCACCACAGGTAAGAACAAGATGGAGGACGATGTTCACTCACCTGAGACCTGCAGCACCTGTTGATCACCTGCTCCTCCTCCTCAGAGCTCTATGAGATCTTCCTCTTGAGAGCGAAGGAGAGGGGAGCATCGAAGGGACACAGACAGACAGTAAGACAACAGAGACAGTTCAACTGTTACAAGACACTTGATGTTCACCTGGTGTCAACTCACCTGGTGTCAACTCACCTGGTGACGACTCACCTGGTGTCATTCATCTGCAGATGTGGCGTCGCTGTCCGACGGAGAGTCTGGTCGGGAGCAGATCAGCCGGGACGTCTCCAGGACGTTCCCCTCACTCTGTGTCTCCAACAGGTGAGACAGATGAGTCAAACAGCAAGTTAATCTGCAGGAGACAGGAAGTGAATTCAGACTTTTATTGTAGGGGTCCTTACCATGACCTGCTGCAAAGCATTCTGGGAGCGTACACCTGCTACAGACCTGATGTGGGATATGTGAGTCACACACACATGCAGACTACAGACTTTTGGCTGTGGTACACCTGTCTGTCTCTCTCTCTCACATGTGTGGTGTCTGTGGGTGTCTCTCGCCCAGGTCCAGGGGATGTCCTCCATCGCCGCCGTCCTCATCCTGAACATGACGAAGTCGATGCCTTCATCACCTCTCCAACCTCATGAATAAACCCTGTCAGCTGGCCTTCTCAGGGGAGACAACCACTGGTACTGTGTGTGTGTGAGTGTGTGAGGTGTGTGTGTGTGTGTGTGTGTGGGTGGTGTGTGTGTGAGATACTTACTGGTCTCCCTCCACCTGCAGATGTTCAGGTATTTCGGGGCCTTCCAGTTGGTTCTGGAGAACACTCTCCTCATCTCTTCCTTACTTTCAGTCTGTGGGTTGACCCCTGACCTCTACCTCCTGGACTGGTGAGGAATCATGACACACACCACTGATGATGTCATAGTTACAGCCATGTGATGAAGCATCCAGGAATGTTCTTCATGATCAATGATTATGATAGTGTTAATTATTGATATTGACATGATTTTTGATTTTTGCTCCCCGGGGCAGATCGGTGTCTCCTAGGCTAACAGTTGCCCTCTGCTTCCAGTGTTTTGTGCTAAGCTAGGTTAACAGTTCTGCTTCCAGGATCCTGTCACTATACACTAAGCCCCTCCCCCTGGACGTGGCGTGCAGAGTTTGGGACGTCTTCTTCCGGGATGGGGCGGAGTTCCTGTTCAGGACAGCTCTGGGAATCCTGAGACTGTACCAGGACGTCCTTCTGCACATGGACCTGATCGCATTAGTGAGTGACCGCCTCATCTGCTGTTACCACGGTGACATAACTCAACCTGAGGATAAAGATCAGTCGTCTTTTCTGTCGTGTCTCTTCTCCAGCTCAGTTCCTATCCCGCTCCCTGATGAAGAGCTGCTCTCTGATAGGCTCTTCTCCTGCATCGCAGCCATGCCCATGCAGAGCAGGAACAGGAAGTGGAACCAGGTGAGTCACCTGACAGACAGATCAGTATGTGGCAGAGAAGAACGCTGTAACAGGTTTTGTTTTTTCTGTCCCAGGTGGTTGCTGGATCTGCACAGCTGATCCAGACCGACTGATCCAAATCTGATCCACTGACCGATCCACTGAACAATCCACTGACTGACTCCACTGACAGGTCCACTGACCGGTCCCCCCTGATCCACTGACGGTCCATGAATGGTCCACTGAAAGGTCCACTGACCGATCCACTGACCGGTCCACTGACAGGTCCATGACAGGTCCACTGACCGGTCCACTGATTGATCCACTGACCTCTTCTGCAAGAGACGAAAACAAAACAAGCTGCAACAAAAACATGAAATGATTTAAATAATATTTAATTTGAATAAATGAACTTTTTTATGAAGTAAACAAACATTGACGTCTATTTTATTGACTGTGTGTGTGTGTGTGTGTGTGTGTGTGTGTGTTCGTCACTGTGACTTAATTATCAGCTGCTCTTATGCAAATGAGCGACTGGCGTGTTGCGTTCAGGGACGGACACTGACACTGACTCCGGTGCAGCTGCTCCTCCCCGCCGCTGGGGTCGCTGTGCTTCTCCGGGGCGGGACTCGGTCTGTTGTTTCCGGGTCGTCGGCGGACCCCGTGTTTCAGATCCACGCACGTGAAGACCGCAACAAACCGCAGCTCTTCAGCCAAACAGTCCGAGCAGAGCGGACAGAACCGGGTCAGAACCTGCGCACAGAGACGTAGCTGTCGCCGCCATGGGTCCGGTAAGGTCACCGGGCACCCCGGGCACAGCCGAGCGCTGCCGTTAAATGAACGTTTACCGAGCGGAGCCTCACAGGGCTCAGCTCCGGAGTGTCTTTAACGTGAGACTGGACCGAGTCAGTCCGACCCTCCGGCACCGATCCCCGCTCACATCCCCGATGATTTCCCGCTGTTTTCTGGTTCCGTTCTGACCCTGAGCTGAACACGAAGTTTAGACCGAAGTGTTTCAGCCGCAGTGTGACGTAATAACCACTTGTTATTATGCCTTGATGTGACGTAATTGATGCCTCATAAGGTCAGAAGTGATCAGGACTCAGTGACACTCACCGACGTTCAAAGAGACTGGATCATTTTTACTTGATGTCTGATGATTGAATTGATTTAAAGCTGCTGATCAATCAAAACATCAACTTACGATTATTGACAATAAATCAGATTCACTGTCGCTGACGAACTGAGACTTTAAAGTGTGTTTAGTTCAGGTGTTTGTTGTGTCAGAATAAAGGCTCATTCGTCATGATTGATGAGATAACTCCGCCCCCTCAGCCTCGGTCGAAGAAGCGGCGGCCGACGTTCCGGCGCCTGCTGAAGACGAGCGGCGTGAAGCTGGAGAACAAGCTGAAGAACCGACAGATGAAGCAGCAGAACGTGGCCAAGAAGCAGCGCAAGGAGCAGAAGAGGCTGAGACAGGCGGTGAAGGACGCCGCCATCAGGACGCCCCGCCCACTGAGACCTACAGGAAGAGACCAGGTGAGACGTCGTGTCACCTGTTAAGCCCCGCCTCTGTGGCTCTGCCCACCAGCATCAGATCAAACTTCTTTCTCTTTGCCTCTGACAGAGGAAGAGGAGGATGAAGAGCAGTTCCTGGAGACACTGCCCACAGACATGATGGAGGATGACGACCTGCAGCAGATGACCGCATGGCCAGACACGCTTCCTTCATCACCAGAGACCTGTCGTCATGGTAACCACACACACGCACACACACACGAGAGCAGCTCAGCAGATTCACAGTGAGGTGACAGGTGTGTGGTGTCACAGTGGGCCGGTGCACGGTGGGAAGAGGCGGAGCTCTGAGGTCGTCCGTGGTTATGAGAAGGTTCCAAGGAAGATGATGAGGACGGAGGAGAAGGAGGTGATCCACCTGCTGCCAATCAAAGACAAGACTGGGGTCATACCTCAGAGCGTGGAGAGAGGTGATTGATCTGATTCATTGGTGATAGGTCAGTGATTGGTGAACTGTTTTCAAATGTCACACATGATGTTTTGTTTAAAGTTGTCAAAAAAACAGAAGAAGAGGAACCAGAGGGGGCGGGGCCAGAGGAGGAGGGGCCAGAGGAGGAGGAGGAGGAGGACGGTAGGAGTGAAGTTTAATAAGTGAAATATTGATTAGAAACACTCAAACATTACTGATAGTGACTGACAAGGTGTGGTGGTGTGTCCTCCTGAGCAGAGGGGGCGCTGCAGAGCGAAGCAGAGCTGAGCTCAGAGCAGAGGGAGGAGCTCCGAGCTCAGAAGATCAGACAGAAGAAGCTGCTCATTGCTGCCCTGGGATCAGCCATCGTGTCCGACCCCATCAGCAACGTAAGTCTGCAGCTGGTCCAGGGTCAGAGGACGAGGTCAGAGGGAAGTCTGTAAAGTGTGTGTGTGTGTGTGTGTGTGCACAGATGAAGCGGCTGAAGGAGCTGCGGGCGATGCTCATGGAGTCGGACCCGTCTGTGGCCGTGACCGTCAGGAAGCTGGTGATGGTTTCTCTCATGGAGATCTTCAAAGACATCGCCCCCACCTACAGGATCCGCCCCCTGACACCCGCTGAGAAGGCCGTCAAGGTGAGAGCCAGACTCTGAGGGGTCAGAGGTCAGAGGTCAGGCAGAGACGGTGCATTCACAGGCCTCTGGTGTTTGTTGTGCAGGTGAAGAAGGAAACTCAGCAGCTCAGAGAGTTCGAGGAGGGTTTGGTGAGTCAGTACAAGTTCTACCTGGAGGACCTGGAGCAGACGGTCAGAGGTACACACACACACACACACATACAAACATATACACACACACCCAGGTGTGACCAGGTGTGACCAGGTGTATGCTCGGTGTGCAGACTGGAAGCAGAAGAAGAGGAAGCGCAGTCAGGCGGTGGGCCTGCAGTCGTACGGCGGCCTGGCCCAAGTCGCTGTGCGCTGCCTGTGTGAGCTGCTGCTCGCTCTGCCGCACTTCAACTTCCACAACAACATCGTCGTCGTCCTCGTGCCGCTCATGAACGACCCCTCCAGACAGGTGAGTCCAGGTGGAGCAGCACCGCCACGTGTCCACTGTGCTTTGATGCATTCAAATGTCTGTGTGTCTCAGGTGTCAGACATGTGCTGCGATGCGTTCAAGAAGCTCTTCCAGCAGGACAGAGAGGGCGGGGCCTCGTTGGCCGTTGTGAGGGTCATCTCCGGCCTCATCAAGAGCCTCAACTACAACGTCAGACCCGAGGTAACGAATCAAACACACCCACATCACAAACACCCACCATTCAACCAATCAGCAGCAGAGCTGATGCCCCACCCCTGTAGGTGCTGCGGACGCTGCTGAGTCTGAGGATCAAGGAGGTGGAGGTGAAGAAGGACATTGAGGCCACGGCACCAAAGAAGAAGTTCATGAACAACAAAGAGAAGAAGAAGAACCTGTCGAGGATGCAGAGGAAGGTGTGTTTGTTTAATCCACCAGTGTCTCATCTGTTAGCATGTAGCATCTGTTAGCATTTGTGGTCACATGACTGTGTGTGTGTGCAGTGGAAGAAGGCCGAGGAGAAGCTGGAGAAGGAGCTGCTGGAGGCCGAGGCCTCAGAGAGCAAAGAGAAGAAGATCAAACTGGTGAGAACCAACGATCTGAAGAACAAGAACATGGAGAAGAACCAGACACTGATCTTCATCCCTCTTCTTCTCCTCCTCTCCTCAGCACACAGAGACTCTGAACATCGTCTTTCTCATCTACTTCAGGATTTTGAAGAAGGCTCAGAAGTCTGTTCTTCTTCCTGCTGTACTGGAGGGACTGGCCAAGTAAGACACACACACACACACACACACACGCACACACACACATACACACAGAGACAGAGTGTTGACTGTGATGTCACTTCCTGTAAGTTTTGCTCACCTGATCAACCTGGAGTTCTTTGACGACCTGCTCAACGTGCTGCAGAACCTCATCCGTTCAAGAGTGAGTATTCACTTTGACTCCGCCCATTAACCGACGGTTGGTTCAGGCACAAACTAATCAATCAATTGATTGGTGGCTGTGATCAATCCATGCAGGATCTGACCAATCGGGAGAGTCTCCACTGCATCCAGACTGTCTTCACCATCCTGTCAGGACAAGGTCTGTGTGTGTGTGTGTGTGTGTGTGTGTGTGTTGGACAGTAAGGAGGTCAAAGTTCACCTTTCTCCGTGTGTGTGTCTGATCAGGTGACGTCCTGAACATCGACCCTCTGACCTTCTACACTGAGCTCTACAGGATGCTGCTGCATCTGCACGCAGGTCAGTGTGTGTGTGTGTGTGTGTGTGTGTGTGTGTGTGTGTGTGTGTGTGTGACAGAGAGAGAAACACAGTGTGTGTGAAAGTTCCTTAACATCAAACATCTCTTACCTAGGGGCACACAATGATGACATCATCATTGTGCTGCGGTGCCTGGACGCCATGTTGACTCGCCGCAGGAAGCAGGTGACCCTGCAGAGGGCGATGGCCTTTGTCAAACGACTGAGCACGCTCAGTCTCCACGTCCTGCCCAACGCCGGTGTGGGCATCCTCGCCGCCAACAGAGCCGTCATGCACGTGAGTGTGTGTCTTTGTCTACAAAGAAAACAACTTCATCAGTTTGACAAAAACGTCCCGACACAACAGCAGTTTCTGGGGATAATAACGTGCGTGTGTGTGGTGTGTGTGTGTGCGTGCATGTGTCAGTCCTTCCCTAAGTGTGACTTGCTGTTGGATAACGAAGTTCAGGGCAGCGGCTTCTACCTGCCAGAGCTCGATGAACCTGAACACTGTAACGCCCAGAACACAGCTCTGTGGGAGCTTCACACACTGCAGGTACACACACACACACACACACACACACACACTCTATCTCATTCACGTGTGTCAACGTGTACTTCCTGTGTGTTCACAGAGACATTACCACCCGGTTGTGCGGCAGTTTGCATCTCACCTGTGTCAGGGTGCTCCCAGTGAGGGGGCGGGGTCACTGGGGGTGGAGCTGAGCCGCAGGTATGAACAGGTGGAACAGCAGAGTCAATGTTACATGACAGATGATGATGTAATTAATGACTGACTTCCTGTCCAGGTGTCCAGTGGAGCTGTTTGGTAACTACAGTGTCAGAGACATGACCTTTAACCCCCAGTGGCTCTGCCCATCACCAAGAAGAAGGTAGCCAAACCAAACGCACCCTGATACATCAAAGGTTTCAGTGTTTGGAGGTGGTTTAAGGTTTGACCTCAGGAGGCCATGACCTTTGACCTCTTGTTTACATCTGAATATTTACCAGTTATGTCTTTTCTTCTTCAGGATCGATTTGGGGGTGGAGCCTCGCTGCTGGATGCTGAGCTGCAGAGACAAGTGGACAGAGTCCTGACCGCCAGTGAGGACACACATGTGGACTTTACTGCAACACACACACTGAGCCAGCATTGACACACACACACACACACACACACACACCTTATGTAAAAGTATTTTCTAACAAGTTTTATAAGTTAATGACATTTGTCTTTTCAAAATAAAAGTCTCATCCTCCAGCAGCTGTCAAACCCTGATCTGGTATTTTATTCTGAAAATGGTTCTTTGTGTTGATGTAAATAAAAAGTAAGTCTCTGTAACACTTGGATACATGTATGACACTGAGTCCAGGCAACAGCTTTTTTTAAGGGGGGGGGGGGGGGGTATACAATATCCTAACAGAATTCCTCTAATTCATTCATGGCTTTTGGTTCAAAATATTCAGCGCCCCATCAGGACTCCCCAGTGACCGCTTTCTGAAGGTGCCACTGCATCAGTGATGTCACTGATTCCAGGTGCAGCAGAGCAGCAGGTGACCTCAGGTGCTCTCAGGTCACTGCAGCTCCATGCGCAGTGAACACAGAGCCGACAGGTACTCGTCATTGTCTTTGTCACAGCCCAGAGCGTTCTCATAAAAGTCGGCAGCCTTCTTCTTGTCGCCTTCAGCTGCAGCCACCACAGCGAGCAGAGCGTAGGCCGTCCGTCGTTCGTGTCCTCAGAGAGACGTCGCTCTGCGATCCTCCTCAGCATCTAGAGTAAAAACACATGAACACTGATTTGTTCTCAGCTGCTTACATGACAGTTACATTTGACCATGTCCACACTACCAGGTGTTAGAGACTGAAAGATGAGACTGTGTTGGACACACTTCCTGACACGCTTCTGATCTTTACAGCTGTGTGTCATTCATTTCTGGGAAACCTGATTCTCACCTTAGCGCAATATTTGGACTCCCATGTCTCGGATGTTATCAGCAGACCCTGTTGTGTGAATGAAACAGAACACAGACCAGTGAGGTTCAGTGAAACCAAAGGTCTGATTATTATGTAGTTATGATAAGTTTGGTCTGTGTAGCACAGTCTGAATATTTCTGTGTTGGCAGCACACACAGATATACACCTACCTGGGTGTAATGATCAATCGCCATTGCCTGCTGTTTGGTGTGATAGTGGTGAAAGTCAGCGTAGCGGTGATGGACAACTTGACAAATGGTCTTCTCTGACTCTGACTTAATCATCTTCAAGCCCTGCTGGAACAGTTCCTCAGCCCTGAGAGAGAAAGAGATGATAACGAGTCCAAGAAAAGAAAGACAGAACCAGACAGACAGAGGGACAGACAGTACCTGCTGAAGTCCCTTTCCTCTCCATACATCAGGGCCAGATCAGCAATTGCGAGGACAAATGAAGACTTTATCTTGACAGCTTCCTCAAGGTGTTGGATAGACAGATGCCTCCACTGCTTCACTTCTAGTGTGGTGCAATAAATACAGATTAGATCAATGGAGCATAGCAAAGTCCTTTTAGACCTATGAATGTGTGTGTGTACTTTGGTTGTTGTAGGGCCTCTTGGCCTGTTCAGCAATCTTCTTCTTCTTGTAGCACAGAGCGAGCTGGTGGTGGAGGAAGGCTGAATGACTCGTCCTCTTCAGTGCTTTCTCCAGCAGATCAATGGACCGCTCAGTTTCACCCTGCCACATGGACACAATGTACAGATTGTTTAAGGTCAGGAAGAATGTTTCAACCACCAGAACAAAGTCATTGTGGCAAGTTAAGGACAATCAGGGGAGGATGTTCGGCATCTGGATGCTTCAGGAATATCCCATCTGTCCTGGGTAGCAGCAGGATGAGGACTTCCTAGCTGTGGCGGATCTACGGGTGGGCCTGGATGGGCGTAGGCCCACCCAGACTGACAGCTTGCCCACTCTAAACTGACAAAACTGCCTAATATTCTTGTTTTAATGTCTTTCCCCAGTTCCGTTATTACATGCTAGGTATATCATATATATTATATTATATATATTCAAGGGTATAAAACGTATTGTAAAATCCTTCTCTTCTACACGGCTGCCTCCAGAGGCCCCGTCATCTGTTTGGTCTGGAGAATCACAGAACGGCCGGTAGTCCAGGACGACCAGCGGCCGCCATGCAGATCCATCTGGGAGCTCAAAGGAACAAAGAGGCAGCCCACTGCCTGAGAGCAGAAAGACAGGAAAGAGGCAGGTGTGTGTGTGTGTGTGTGTGTGTGTGAGAGAGAGAGCCTACAACGAATAACCCCAGTTCTACGTCGTGTAATGCGCATGTACTGTCCAGAGACGATTGAATAAATAAATCAGGCCCATCCAGAATTTTTCAGGCCCATCATCAGTCACGTTCTGTATCTGCCACTGCTTCCTGGATGTTCTGTTAAGGCTGTTACCAGTGTTACCAGGGTTGGAAATCTGATTTTTGATATAATTCTCACCAACCTGAGTACGAAGGTACTTGGCAATGTAGCGGATGACATAAGGGTTGTCGGGATCGGTCCTCAGCGCTCTCTCTACGAGGTTTTCAGCCTCTTGGTTTTTATGGTAGAGCGCAATCTTCAGAGCCAGCATGGACATCAGGACCCCATCGTCAGGGTTCATGCCCAGAGCTCTGCGCAGCTGCTTGGTGGCGGGGACTCCTCAGAGGACTCCTGCGATCTTTCTGGTCCTGGCTGTAAGTGAGACTGTGGTCAGTTAAATTGTTTCAAGTTGTTGGACTGAGACATTTTCTCTTCGCTTCAAAGAACACTTGAGTCACTGAAACTTCAGTTAACACTTAAGTGTTTGAATAATTAATCATTTGTAATGATAAGGGATGACTACAGAATTCAGTACATACCAGTACCGGTTCCCAGGACCGGGTATCAGTACCAGATCAGTCTAAATGTGAAAGGTACCCATCCATAGAAACCACGAATGGATCCTCCCACTGAATGTGCAACTTTAGTTCAAGAGCTTCAGGCTTCAGTTTCCTTTAGCAACTTACTGCTTCTGTGCGATAAAGTGCGATTGCAAGGCCGGCATTCAACTCGCTGTCATCAGGCTGCAGCTCCAGTGCTTTGCAGAAACAGTCGATGGCTTTGTCGTAGTAAGTTCTTGAAAACTTGAAGTAGGTCCAGGCCTTCTCTCCATACACCTCTGGGCGGAGAACTGTGGAGCTGCCAGTAGGAAACTTGGCCTGTTGACAGAAGGAAGAGTGAGTGACTTGAACACTGTTGAATCTGGAGCTGATACGAGTTCTCATAGAGCAGCGTCAGGATGCTCACCAGGATGTCATCGACCTTCTGACAGTAGCGTTCTGACTCTTCATAGTGTCCGCTGTGGTACTTCAGCCAGGCCAGGTCTCCATACGTCACAATGAGCCGCTGCTCGCTGTCCTCGCCATAACTCTCTCTGGTCTTCTCCTCTGATTGGCTAAGAAATGACTCCGCCTCCTCTGGTTGATCCTGGAGATACCTGAGGAGAGACATCTCCCGTATCATGTCATTCATTTCAGTTTAAAGTTTCACTGTTAGTTAAATACTTAGTGAGTGAACACATCAGAAATAAAGCTGGAGTGACTTAGATCCTGGTTTCCTCCTCCCTGAGTCAGGACTCACAGGCACTGACTGATGCAGCTGATCCTGCTTTGGTGTCTAAAGGAAAAACTCCTATCTACACATCACTGCACTAAAAACAGAACTGTTGCATACGTGTTTTAGAGAAATGAGCTCCTACACACTTCTCTGCTCTCTCTATATCGGTGAGTGCTGGACATTTTGGATGCTGTACCTGACATAAGCCAAGAAGCTGTAGGAGCGAGCCACAGAGCCACGCTGTCGCTCTATCTGAAGCTCTATATGGTCCTGGAGTCGAGCGCTGAGGTTTTCCAGATCCATATCATCCTTCTTCAGATCCCAGGTGAAGCGACTCTGCAGCTGAAGAAGTCTGAAGCGTAGAGTGCTGCAGGAATCACTGCAAGAGACGAACATCATAGAGCTGTCCACCACAGGCACATGAGTGTCAGGTTAATTCTTTTCATTTTTTCTTATTTAAGCAGCACGGGGGCAGCGGTTAGCACTGTGGCTGGGCACCCCGCTGGAACTAGGACACCAGGGGCTGAGGTACATCGGAGCTGGGGCATGCAGAGAATTGTCATCTTTACTGGAGCCCAGGATGAGGCTGGAGCTGCTGCTGGGGGGGGGGGTAAGAAGAAACCTTACCTCTACTACCTCTGTGTGAAACCAAAAACAAGAACAAATTTCCACAAAGGTTTTTCCAGAAAAAGTCAAAGTCCCTCACTGGGATCAAGCCGGACGACTCCAGGTGATGCTGTAGCAGGTGGAGTGGGCAGAGCAGGAAACTACTGAGGAAACGATACTGACGGTGATTAAGGACTGGGAGCGTGGACTCTACACTGTTTGTGTGACACACAGGAAGGTAAATATGTTAGCAGCAGTCCAAGGATGATCTTTAAATGAAGTGACACCGATGCAAAAGTCTGTGTCGGATAACGACTAGTTCCAGAGAGAACAAAGTACAGTGGTGATTAGATGTTTACAGCCGGTTTTAATCTTAGTGCTCCACGATAACCAGTGTCCAACATCTGTAAAACTGCCAGAGACATCACCAGGATCGACAAGAGGAAACAAGCCACTTCCTGGAATTTAACAAAGACCAACTGGATCCCAGAGAAAGGCCCGTTCACTGAAGTGCTTCAGATGTCTTATTTACAACCAACAGGGATTTAAGTTTCCCAAATAAGATGGACATGGGACGGACATTAAAATATCTACCAATACCACAGTAGCAATCAGTGATCATCCCCAGTGAACTTTACAAACCTTCTTTCATACTTCACCTTATAAAAGTTCAGTGTTGGAGAAGATAAATGAACAAGCCTGAACAACCCCTGTAGACCAGATCTGCTGAGACCTGCAGACTGATGAGGATGGAGGAGCGTTTGGTTTGTGTAACTGAAGAGACAGACTGGTAACCCACTAACACTACACACTGCTGCACTTTCACTTTTTAAGAGTAAATCAGCTGTTAAAGTGAAGTAAACTCACCTCATGATGAAACTTTCAGTTCAGACTCAGCTACAAAACAGAAAACACCCAAACCAGGACTGAAGATGATGATGATGATGATGATGATGATGTGGAGGAGGAGGAGGAGGAGGAGGAGGGTCGCACTGGCTGCTTCATCAGCTCAGAGACAACACAGAAACTGAGACCTGAGATCTGACAAGAAACAAAACTGAAACTGTGGTGATGCCTTCACTGTCCTCTCTGAAATCATGTAAAGAGGAGAGTTGGAACACTTGATGTCCATGTACCAGAGGAAAAGCTGTTTTGTTCAGAGTGAACACTGTCTCACGTTGTCACGAGGAAACCTTTTACCTCCAGAAGGAAACCTATGGGGCAGTAACTTGGGGCAGAAGAGCTTCAAGCTGATGAGTGGATTCTAGGTTCAGGGGCAGAGTTGGAGACATGAATTATTACAACCAGTGAGGTGCAGTGACTGTTACCAACCACCAGATGTCTCCGTGGAACAAACCAGCCTTGTCAGTGTCTGCTAGCGTTGGTTTCAGCACCAGAAGGCGCGGAGGTCCAGTTCCACTCCGCCCCCTAAGACTCTGGTCCTGAGCCCTCAGTGACTGAGTGCCAGAGTCTGACAGGGTCCAGATGCTAGACACAGGAATGGGACGGCACTGGTCTCCCTTTGACGTTACCTTGATGACACCCTGTCGTTGACTCTGTCCGGTCTGGGCTGAGAATGTACCGTTTACTTTCAGCAGCACAAGGTGTGAGAGGGACAGACTCACAACAACTGTTCTTGGATCAGATCTGACCGAACAATCAGACAATAACCACAGACTACACACAGCTGTGACGAGCAGCGTTGACACTGAGAGTAAACTTCTTCTTCCTGCTCCGTTCACTAACAATAAAGAAACCTGGATCTCTCTCTGTCTACATTTGGTTTCTCAGTGTTAATTAGTGATTTACAATGAACTGTGTGTAATAAACTTACAGGAAGCAGGCAGGAGGGGCTCTACTGATTTGATGGTAAAGGGCCAGACTTGCTTTCAGGCAAAGCTCCAGAGGACACACAATGAAACACACTGACAGGAAGGAAGGGTCCTTATAAGGGCGTGGGGGTGGAGTTTTGGGTGGGGCCACTGCTGACTATAAAAGCAGCTGCAATGATGAAACTCTCTTTCAGTCACTGAACTTCTCTGATGGCACGATGCTGCTGCAGCCGCTCTGGACCTTCATACTTGGACACGCCTCCCTGCTGCACTCACCCTTCTTCCCAGTCCTCTTCTCCTTGTCCGTCTACCTGTCCTGCTGCCTACCCTTCCTGCTGCTGGATCTGCTGTCCACCAGGTGGGCCCTGGTGCGCAAGTACAAGATGCAGCCTCAGAGCTCTGTCAGCTGGGCCTCGGCGTGGAGCTGCCTGACTCTGACGCTCTACAACCACCTGGTTTTCATCTTCCCCCTCACTGTGATGCACTGGTATCTGAGGCCAGTGCACCTGCCCGAGGAAGCCCCGCCCCTTCCCCAGCTGTTGGCTCAGGTGCTGGTCTGCCTCCTGCTCTTTGACTTCCAGAGTTTCGTCTGGCACCTGCTGCACCACAGGGTCGCCTGGCTGTACCGCACCTTCCACAAGGTTTGTTGATGACATCTAATAATCTCTCAGATAAACAGATGATATACTAATGACAAGTTGATCAGTCAATAACCAATGCTCCTCTGCTGTTCCTCAGGTGCACCACACCTACACCTCCACGTCCGCCCTGACCACCGAGCACTCCGGGGCCTGGGAGACTCTCAGTCTGGGCTTCTTTGCCGCCGCCAACCCGGTGATGCTGGGCTGCCACCCCCTCACTGAGCTCGCCTTCTTCCTGCTCAATATCTGGCTGTCAGTGGAGGACCACTGTGGCTACGACCTGCCGTGGGCCACGCACCGCCTGGTGCCTCTTGGACTGTACGGGGGGGTGCGCCACCACGACCTGCACCATCTGAAATCCAAGTACAACTACGCCCCTACTTCACCCACTGGGACCGTCTGGCCGGGACACTGTGCACAGAACCATGAGCGCGGACTAATGAGGCCTGAAGCCACTGGACTGCAGAGACAGAATATTACTGTCTGTTCATTTATCATATATATTATATATATGTGTGTCTATTTATTCATTAATATTCACAGCTTTAACTGAGTCTGTTCAAGAATGTAAATGTTTATTTTTTAAAGAGGGACCTGAAGTCGGAAGAAAAATGTTGCACAAGGAGATTAACTGTGACGCTTCATATACTGTGTATAAATACACAGATAGTTGCCAGTAGTATGTATGTATGTAGGTATACTGAGTATATGTAAGTACATGTGCGTATGTAGAGAGGGTGTATTGTTGCACCAGCACTGAATCAACACTGTTTTTTACAGTGTAATTCTGAACATTAAGGTCATGTGACATGTTCAGGTGCAGCCTTGTCGTCTCAGGGTCGATGTTGACCTTTGACCCTGAGACAGGAGAAACGTTCATATTGAACAAACCTGCCAAATGTTCTTTACTGGATATTCATGAACTATACTGTGATAAGATACGAGCCAGTGATTCTCAACCAGAGCTCCATATAAGGTGGATCTGGTTTGTTTAAGGTGGATCAGAGGAAGTGAGATGAGTGTAGGGTGAAGGTGTCGCAGGTGGAGAGGAGGAGAGGAGGAGAGGAGGAGAGGAGGAGAGGAGGAGGAGCAGAGAGAGAGAGAGAAGAGTGTGTTTTTTTGGAAAGAGACTGAACGTGAAAATAAACTTTGATAGAAACTTTCAAACTTCCTTTCATTTCAATCTTTGGAAAAACAAACAGGAGAAAGATTCAAGAACCAGACCTCAGCTGATCGTGTGTGTGTGTGTGTGTGTGTGTGTGTGTTCATTGTGACTCACTGATAAAAGTTATTGTTTTTAGAGATTTCCATGATTACAATTTGTCTCAAAAGCTTGGATTTATCAAATAGTTTCTTCATGTCAACGTCCTCCCAAAGCCACCAGTTGGATACCAGCTCCTCTGATTGGCTCTCTCTGGTCATGTGGCATTCTGCTGCTCAGCTCGCTAACGGAACGATCTGCCAGTCGGCAACAATGTAGGACGTGGAGAAGAACATGTTCCTGCGTTGGAAGGTCAAAAAGCCCTTTGCACAGACCGCAGGGCCGAACGTTACAGCAGTGTTTCCTAACATGATGACAGGTGTGAAGTGTCTGCAGCTGTTCTCACACTGACAAGAGCTGAAGTTCTTCAGTACGTCGTCTTCATGTTGTTTAGTTTCTGCTGAAAGGTTTTAACACCATCAGGCCTTAAAATGTCAAAAAGGTTAACAGGTGAGAGCATCCATTCAAATGTAATTAGTTACATTACTTTGAGAAAGTAATTGATATAGTTACACTACTGTTACATTTCAACAGGGTAACTTGTAAATGTAACAGACTACATTTCCAAAGTAATCTTCCCAACACTGAGGGTGAGAGTGAGAGGTGAGGGGTGACAGACAGGTGAGGTCACAACTGAGCTCCACATTCACACCTGTTTGAACCATCGGTGGTTCGATTCCCGGCTCCTCCTTCCACGGTCCAGGTGTCGATCATTGGTGGTTGAGAGAGGAGCTGCTGTCACACACCTGTCCATCAGTCCACCTACAAACAGCCACAGTAAACCAGAGCAGCAGCGACTGCAGCACACTTACAGGAAACCTCAGGCTAACCAGACATCATTCCTGGGGGCTTGGGGGGTGGGTGGGGGGGGGGGGGGGGGGGGGGGGGGGGGGGGCTTCTCTGACTCAGACCAATAATTTCTCTGTAGTTTATCATCATCGTCATCATCACGGAGGAATTTCCCAGGAAACAGGAAGACTCAGCACGATGAGTCACAACGAGCTGATAAGAGCTAAAACAGTCAGAGAAGAGAGACTGAGTGAGTGTGTGATGTGTGTTGTGTGTGATGTGTGTGTGTGTGAGTGTGAGTGTGTGTGAGTGTGTGAGTGTGAGTGTGAGTGTGTGTGAGTGTGTGTGTGTGTTGAGTGTGAGTGTGTGTGAGTGTGTGTGAGTGTGTGTGACTGTGTGGTGTGTGTGTGTGTGAGTGTGAGTGTGTGTGAGTGTGAGTGTGAGTGTGAGTGTGTGTGTGTGTGTGAGTGTGTGAGTGAGTGACTGTGTTGACTGTGTGAGTGTGTGAGTGGAGTGTGTGTGTGTTGTGTGTTGTGTGAGTGTGAGTGTGAGTGTGTGTGTGAGTGTGTGGTGACTGTGTGAGTGTGTGAGTGTGAGTGTGTGTGTGTGTGTGTGGTTGAGTGTGAGTGTGTGTGTGATGTGTGTGTGAGTGTGAGTGTGTGTGTGGTGTGTGTGGTGTGAGTGTGTGAGTGTGAGTGTGAGTGTGAGTGTGAGTGTGTGAGTGTGTGAGTGTGTGTGAGTGTGTGTGGTGTGTGAGTGTGTGAGTGTGAGTGTGAGTGTGTGTGTGTGAGTGTGTGAGTGGTGAGTGTGAGTGTGAGTGTGGTGTGAGTGTGTAGATGGAGAAACACTTAAACGCTTCCAGGAAAATCTCAGTTTATATGAAGCTTGTGAAGGAAGTGCAGACATTGATGTTTGAGCCCTGTTGCCTCCACACACACACACACACACACACACACACACACAGTTTCAGTTTTGTTTTGAACCTTCATCTATACAGTCTGTGTGTGTTACAGAGATGGAACAGTAATAATATTGATGATTAATAATCAATATCTGTGAAGCTGCTGTTTCTCAGTCTGAACCTGTGCTCACACATCTTCACCTTCTCACCTGGACCTGCAGAGACCTGTTCACCGGGAGCGTGTCCTCCTGCTCAAATACCTGAGGATGAGTCAGCGATTGCATGTCGAGGCAGGAGGACCAATCATGAGGAGAAAAACCAGGACCAGGTCTCCTCACGTCACCTGGACTCTGAAAGCTATATAGATATTATATATCAATATAACACATACACAAAACCATGCAAACCAAGGACGTGTCACTTCAAATATCTACACAGGAACGAAAAACAGGTTCCAATCTCCTAAAATAATCTAAACTACAATTAAACATAATCAATCAAAAGATAGTAACACAGGTGAAAGTTCAATTATATCATATTTTTTATTCTCTTCCTCTATATCAACTTTTGCCTGAATGACACGAACACATCTTTAATACTGTAAAATCAATAATACAGTAAAGTTATAGACCACCCTTGGTAAAGAGCCAACATGCTGACATATACTATATATATATATATGAATATAAAATAAAACATGCCAGAAACCTGAGAAGGTAATGACTGCCAGTGGGTGTCACGTGTGTGTGAATATACATACATGTGCATCTACTGCCTCTAGTAACTTGCTGATGAACGTATGAGCTGACAATTGGAGCGGAGTGTCTTAATGTAGTGAACAATACAAAACACCTGAGTCCAGTCATGAGCAGGTGAGATGTGCCCGACGTCGCCACCCGAACAGTTTGTTCTCCCCCCAGCCAAGCATCGCTCTCTGAATGAAGCCACCAGTGTTTTTAGGACAGTCCAAATGTAAAGCACATGACAGTCCAAACAAGAGACAACCAGCCTCAGGTACGTTCTGGAGACCATCCATTACAATACCTCCCTCAACAGCGATGGCAGCAGACACGGGGTGGAGGCGGGCCGATGTGGAGCTGCACATCTTCATGGACAACGGTCAGCACCCCGACAGACACTTGTGTCCCAGGTCTCATCAACGTCACAATCCTGTGGTGAAACCAAACAACATGTTACATTACAATAAGGGGACGTTGTCACCATTTCACCCGTCCTGCCGACACTGCCCCCCAGCCTTGGGCCTTAAAGGTATTAAATTAATGCTCTGACGATTTGGGAGTTAACCATTTCTCTGCCATTTTCATGGTGAGACGACACGATCAGCATCTGTCTTGTGTCTGGCTTTCAGCTCTTAACGTTGCAGCTCAGCTCAAACAACGGCCACGTAGAAAACATTTCAGATCTTCTGAGGCGTTTCTGCTTTATTTGATGAAAACGAACACATTTTCAAAACGTGTGTGTCAAGTGTTGGGACAATCTGTGTTTCTATCTGAGTCACAGATCTGAGGCATGACAACATGAACAGGGGAAGCCACAGAAGGACGCAACACACAAGTCACACACAGACATCTGACACTGGAACAAATGCTTGGCTGTACAGTGAACCTCCTGGAGATCAAGTGGGGGGGGGGGGGTTCCCCTTGTTTCTTCCTAGCAAAGTAAAGAATGAGCAGATTTCTCGCTCATCGTTGGTCACAGACGGTTTTAACGTGTCTAACATGGTATCATAGCGGCAGAGGGACAGACCGGCCACAGACCGGACGCAGGCCGGCCGCAGACCGGACGCAGGCCGGCCACAGACCGGCTACAGACCGGCCGCAGACCGGACGCAGGCCGGCCACAGACCGGCTACAGACCGGCCACAGACCGGCCGCAGACCGGCTACAGACCGGCCACAGACCGGCCGCAGACCGGCCGCAGGCCGGCCGCAGACCGGCCACAGACCGTGTGCAGCCGCAGCTTCTCTGCAGACTCAGCACTGGACTAACCCTAACGATGCCGTCTGGTTCGTTAGCTAGCTAACTAACGCTAGCGTTAGCAAGCGGACGCTAACAGTCGTAGCAGTGATTAAAGCATATGAACAGACAAACTTGCTTGATAACTTACCTCATTATTCTTCCTCAAAAGAATAAACAAGACGGTGACAAAGTCGAGTCAGCAGCCTGTCCTCAGTGTCCCCGGCCTGTGTCCCCTGGACTGGCGCGTGGCTGAGCGGGAGACACTGAAGGTCACTACTGCGCATGTCCACGTCTTCTTGTTTGAATGCGCAGTGGCAGTGACACTGTGTTTGCTACTCATTGAGCTTAATCCTAAATAAAGTCATCTTCACTCACAACACTAAGCACTCTGCATTTTTCACCATGCAAGTAACTGTCATTTAATAAATACCACCACAAGTGCATATTGTTGATAACCTGGTAAAGTTAGCTAATGTATGTATGTAAGAGCAGCTGATGGATTTCAGTGTATATATGGTATATAGTGTATATATGTATATATAGTGTCCATATGTTACAGTACAGCAGTCACACAGTGTCTCCAGCCGTGAGCTGCTTCGTCCACACACACACTCTGATCAACTCCAGTCAACAGTGAAACTCAGGGTGTGACTCACTTATAGTGTGTGTGTGTGTGTGTGTGTGTGTGTGATATCCTGCTTTCTGGGAAACTCCAGAGAGAAAGTCCAGCATTGTATTTCCCAGTTCACATGACCACGATGACGTCACTGATAAGACAATCAGCTGCTTGAGGAGAAGTCGTCGTCTGAGCTGCTTCTCTGTTAACAACACATCAGTAACACATCAACAACACATTAACAACACATTAACAACACAACAACAACACATCAACAACACATTAACAACACAACAACACATCAACAACACATTAACAACACAACAACGGCACGTGTCTGTTGACATGTGCATCACATGTCAACAGACACGGATCAGCTCTGCGCTTTAAAACCACACAGCCTTCACATGAAGAGTTTTTCAAAATAAAACTCTCTCTGTCGATGATCCAGTGTCAACCAGCAGCGGACAGCTCCACCTGCTGGCACTGACCGTTACTACAGCAACACTGCACATGCAGCAGCCAACCAGGAGGGTGGGCTGCTGCATCAGAGGGGGAGAAGGGAGGAGGAGGAGGATTTAGATTAGTGTGAGTGAAGAGATCTCCCTCCTCCACCTGTGACATCACATTCACACCTGTGTGACCCCCCCCCCCCCACACACACACACACATCCCTCCCTCCAGCAACAGTGAATGCACCACAGAGATCAATGACACATTTGTGTGTGTGATGTGAACAATATCAGTGTGATACTGGAGGAGCTTAGTCTGACCTCTGACCTCTGATCTCAATCCAACCCTGAACAGAAAAGGGACGGGACTCAGTCTGCAGGTGATGTGGGGAGGACACACACATGCACACACTTTGCCTGGACTTTGACCGAAAATGGGAAAACAGCTGGACTCTGTACAGACGCTGTGAAACAGGCTCTGATTGGTCGACTAACATCAACATAGCACAACCAGCTCAGGAATGTGTGTGTGTGTGGTGGTGTGTGTGTGTGTGTGTGTGTGTGTGTGTCAGTGGCATGAATGGAGGTGCAGACACACACTCAGATACCTGCCCTATCTGCTGCAGCTTAACCTTTGTCCAGTTGTGTCCAGTTGCATGCTGGGAAGTCAACACAGGTCACAACTGTGTTCATCATCAACAACAACAACAACAACAACAAGTTTTGTTGTGTGTGTGTGTGTGTGTGTGTGTGGACGAGGGGGTTGGGGGTGGAGGAGATGAACTGTACAACTAAACAAGGACATACTGATGGACACTTGGAGACAAACACTGTGAGGAGACACAGGCTCCGCCCACCAGACTGTGGGTGGAGGGTGGGGTGGGGGGGTTTGTGTCTCCTCTTATTGAGTGAAGAGCAGCTTCCTTTTTTGGACTCAGACACAGACAGTCCTCTCTCTCTCTCTCTCTCTCTCTGAGGAGTAGTGGGGGGGCGGAGCCTGTGCAGCAGGAAGTTGTGTTTCCTCGTAGTAAAGTTTCCTTATAAGGAGAAGCTGCTGATAGGCCAAAATGTATGGTCATCACACTTTCCTCCGTTATACACTACGATACCCATGAGCCTCAGCGTCTGTGACCACATGATGATGATGTGACCATGATGATGATGTCATTAGACTGTGTCCTGCAGGTGTTTCATCATCAAACAGCTCGAATGTGAGCTGAGGAATCAACGAGGTCACCGCAGGTCAACCTCAGCAACATCTCAGCCAACTGCTTCTAACAAGTAACTGTGGGTGTGGCTCAGGGGGTGGAGTGGTCATCCACAGACCAGAGGATCAGCCGTTCGATCCTCAGCTCCTCCTGTCTCATTGGTGTGTGAATGTGTGTAAATGTGTAGACATCATGAGCAGTGTGTGTGTGAGAAGAGCTTTTCTAGTCTTCAAGTTTACCATAAGTGCTAACGGCTAACAACGATGTCACTGCAGAATATCCTCTCTCAGAGTGATGCTGAGAAACTGGTCCACACATTTATCACCTCTAGTCTGGACTACTGTAACTGTCTCCTGTCAGGATGTCCAACAACCTCTCTGAAGAGTCTCCAGCTGGTCCAGAATGCTGCAGCGAGGGTGTTGACAAGAGTTAATAAGAGAGAGCACATCTCTCCCATTCTAGCTTCTCTCCATTGGCTTCCTGTAGGATGTAGAATAGACTTCAAGATCCTTCTACTGACTTACAAGGCTCTTAATGACAAAGCTCCAACTTATCTGAAAGACCTCATTATCCCATACTGTCCTACCAGAGCACTTCGCTCCCAGAATGCAGGTCTGTTAGTGACCCCCAGTGTCTCTAAAAACAGACTGGGAGGTAGAGCCTTCAGTTACCGGGCTCCTCTATTATGGAAGCAGCTCTCTCCATGGGTCAGAGAGGCAGACACTCTTTCTACATTTAGGTCCAGGCTGAAGACCCTCCTCTATGACAGAGCTTTAGTTAGGGCTGGCTCAGGTAGTCCTGATCCATTCCATAGCTACGCTGCTATAGGCTTAAACTGCTGGGGGGCACATCAGGTTACATGGAGCCCTATCCTTCCCCCCCCCCCCCTCCCTCTCTCCCTCTCCTCTCCTCTCCTCTCCTCTCCTCTCCTCTCCTCCTCTCCTCTCCTCTCTCCTCTCTCCTCTCTCCTCTCCCCTCCTCTCCTCTCCTCTCCTCTCCTCTCCTCTCCTCTCCTCTTCCTCCTCCTCTCCTCTCCTCTCCCCTCACACATTTGAACTGTCATCATGTGTTGCACCTGTAGTCTGGCCTTGGTGTCCCTCACTCTCTCTGTATTTCCACAGATCTCTTCAGAGCTCCATCCCCCTGCACCAACAACCAACCGCTGCCTCCGTCACCTCCTTTCTCCTGCTGTTAGACGGCCTGCACTCCCTGCTCACGACCCAGTCTGCTGTCCAGTCGTCCCATTGAGCTGGCCTCCTCTCCCTGCCCACCAGGAGCTGCCTTCATCATCTGTGTCACGTCTCCTGTCCTGGGTGAGGGATCCCTCCTCTGTCTCTCACCCTGAGGTTTCTCCTGTTGCTTCTTGGGAGTTGTTCCTCAGTGGATGTGAGGGTCTAAGGGCAGAGGATGTTGTCATGATGCTGTGTAAAGCCCTTTGAGACAAACTGTAAAAACGGGCTGTACAAATAAAATTGCATTGTCTCACCTAACACTGGTCAGAGGTCAGAGGTCAGCTGGACACCAGGACAGTGGCGAACCCACTTCTTGTGCTTCAGTCCGGAGTCTCCTACATTTCCCAGAATTCATGTCAACAACTCCATACATGGGTCTGAGACTCAAACACAAAACATTCTTCTTCTTCTTCTTCTTCTTCTTCTTCTTCTTCGTCTTCTTCTTCTTCTTCAGCCTCCTCGCTCCACCCTCATGCTGTGTTTGTCTTTTTAAGGAGATGAACTGCCCTCCCCTCCCTGCAATGTGACACAGTGACACAGAAATATTTCACTATAAAAACACTCACATCCTGTTTGAAATCTGTTCAACCAGCATCAATAAACTAATTAACCTATGAATCAATGAATGAATAAATTATGTTGAATCACAGTCAGACTCATTTATCTCAGATTTCAGATCACAGCGAGGTCACAGCGAGGTCACAGTGAGGTCACAGTGAGGTCATAGTGAGGAAAGACATATATAATTATGTGCAGATGAAGTTTAAAGTCTTTTCTTTTCGAACATTAACAGGAAGTTGATTAAATCCACATGATGATGTCACAGAAACATGTAAACATATATTTTATAACCAAAAGAATGAGGGGTCACTGTGGGGTCAAAGGTCACACAAGTAGACCTCAGTCACATGATCAAAGGTCGGACCTGCTCCATCACTGGGGTCAAAGGTCACAGCCTGGGAGGGATTCAGTTTAATGATAGCTCAGTCGCTCCACATGTGTCTATGACACCTCATGAGGTCAGAGGTCAGTACAGACTCAAGGTTGTTAGTTCATCTGGTGGACAATGACGTCACCTTACTATCTCAGGATCCTGAACCCTAACATGGTGAGTGAGTGAGAGAGAGAGTGTTATGTGTGTGTGTGTGTGTGTGTGTGTGTGTGGTGTGTGTGTTGAGGATGTCTGGGATCTCCTCAGATGGGGTTTGTCTGTCATGTATCATGTAAACTGATGATGTCACTGTTTGGCACACTGCTGAAGTGTATACAATGTGTGTGTGTGTGTGTGTATGAACATGCTACACTGCCATATCAGGAGGTGAGAGTCAGACAGAGACAGAGGAGGATTAGTGACTTCATCTGGATTGTATTATTGTGATTATTGATTATCAGTAACATGTAGATTAGGACACACGTTTTATAACAAGTTCTAACAATATGTTGTGGCTCAGTCGTGGTCCAACACTGGCAGATGACCCTGAACCCCGTGAGTGACAGGTGAGGCTCAGGACTCCTACTGGCTGCTGCTCTGAGGGAAGAGACTGATCCTAGACCAGTTTACGCAGCTAGTGACAGATCGATTGGAGTGGAGTGGGGGTGGGGGGCATCACAGCTGAGAATGAAATCAGTCGACTCGGGAGGATTTAAACATGTGCCGGCCGCTGTCCGCCTGTCACTCAGAGCTCAGGGCACGGAGAACAACACAATTACACTCCACTCAGAAAACCACAGATTCAACCACACACCTGTCACCTGACATCTGACACCTCACACTTGTCTGCACTACCTGTCCTGGACACCTGGTTGTCTCTACTGTGTGCAGAGTGGAGTTCACCTCCAGGTGAGGTGGGAGGAGCCAAAAACAACAAAAGAAACCGACTTTTTTGAAAATTTGACTTTTTCACTAAAGTCAGAATTTGCTTGTTGTTTGTTCTTGTTGCTGTCGTTTGTGAAGCAGTGACATCTGTCATCAGTCAGACCGAGACCGTCAACACAGCTGAGTCCTAAAACCAGACCAGGGCCAGAACCAGAACTCAGAGGTGACGCCGTCAGGTTCCAGCAGCAAGTGAGTGACAGCTTAATCTCAGGTCTTTTATTTTGTCATCACAAGATCAGGTTGTGTTGCACTGGGTGTTGATGGACCAGAACCAGGTCCAGGTCAAGGTCTGTCCTTGTGTCCACACGTCTGCTGGACACAAAGGAAACACAAACCTGTCTCCAAGGGAACCTCCAGAATTTCAGAGCAGAGGTCCTGGTGGTCCTGGTGGTCCTGGAGGTCCTGGTGGTCCTGGTGGTCCTGGTGGTCCTGGAGGCCCAAGAGGTTCTAGAGGACTTGGAGAAGAAGTCCCGAAGGCCCTGGAGGACTTGGAGAACTTGGAGCAGAGGTCCTGGAGGACTTGAAGGACCTTCTGCTGTGCAGCTGAAAGTGGAGACAAAAACTGGAGTGAGCATGTTGTGGGACGATGTGCTACATCATGCTAATGATCCAGTTAGCAACAGTTGCTAACGCACCTAAAGTTAGGCTGTAACGTGACATTAGCACCACAAGATGTAGGCTATGCTAATGAGTGCAGCCACCAGCATCAGCAGCACTGAACTGTGCTATAGAGGCTACAGTTTACCCCCCCTCCCCTCCCCCCCCCTTCTGAGGAATGCAGTGAATGATGGGAGAAAGTTCGGCTGTGGCTCGAGCTGTCTGATTGGCTGCTTCCGTCAGGGTCTGCCCTATAAGGAATCAAGCAGGGGAGAGAGGGAGTGAGGGGGAAGGAGGGGGAGGCAGAGGAGGAGGAGGAGGAGGTCCAGGCCATGTTTGGGATGGAGGGATGAAGGAGGAGGAGGAAGGTTAATAAAGTCAGTCTCAGCTGCTCAGACTCTCACTTCTGTCCTGCCCCCTCCCCACGTCCCAGCAGGCCCTGCACTGCCAAGGTAAGACTCCTCATCACCTCCTCATCACCTCCTATGTTCTCCTGCTTCATCTTCTTTATCATCTCCTCTTTCCTCCTACCTCCCCTCCTGTGTTAGCTGCTCCTTACCTACCTCCTCTTCACCTCCTCTCTGCTGCTCCTCAGTATCCCCTGCTCTACTGTGATCTCCTCCTCTCAGTGACATCTGACCTCTCTCCACAGACAGACCTGACTGTACTTGTACTTTGGTATTTTAAGTTTTTGATGCTTCACCTCCTCCTCCTCCTCCTCCTCCTCCTCCTCCTCCTCCCCTCCTCCTCTCCACATCAGTATTTTCACTAGTTTCAGTTTTGAGCCTCATGAAACAAATGTCTTCACGTCTGCTGTGTGTGTGTGTGTGTCAGGTGTAGAGTGCATGTGTCAGTGTTGGTTCAGTGTTGCCCTGAGCACTGACTGACAGGTTGACACAGTTTAAACTGAGGAAGACTCTGCTCAAACTACGGAGGCCCAGAGGTTCAGTTTCACTGGTTCACACTCACAGAGGTCACAGCAGCTGCAGGTGACCAGGTGATCAGGACATATTGATCTCAATCTGTTCTCAATCAGAAAAACACTGTGTTAAATTCAGAGATCTTGTCATCGTATGAAGTGAACCAGTTAAACTTCACCTGCAGGAGGCAGCACTGCTCCTCCTCCTCCTCCTGTCTGACACTGCAGTAACCTCATCATCATCATCATCATCATTATCATCATCTTCATCAAACTCAACAAATCTAAAATTATTAGATGTGTCTCGAACATATTTATTTTGTGTCTTTGTGTCGTGTTTGTCTTAATTTAATTTGACCTTATTTATTGATCATTAAGAGACACAGTTATTTACATGACATGCACACACACGCACACACACACACACACACAAACACCATCCTGCCACTGAAAAAGAAGGTGAAACTGTATGTTGATGTTCAGGTGTAATTGTTGTCAGCTGTAGGAGCAGGGGGCGTGGCTAGGTGAGGTGTTAATACAGGTGTGTGATGGAGGAGCAGACAGAACTGAGGGCAGAGTGAACCCATGCGCTCCTGTCTGCTCCTGCTGCCAGAACATCACACAAACATCTGATTCACAGTCCATGACTAAATATGGAGTAAAAGAGAGGGAGACGAGGAGAGACGAGGGAGGACAGATGAAGAGAGAGAGAGAGAGAGAGCGAGAGAGAGAGAGAGAGAGAGCGAGAGAGAGAGAGATCGTAAAAGGAGAAAAGCAGTGGGTGAGCGAGGTAAAGTGAGCAGAGAGAGAGAGAGCATACCAAACACAGGCAGGACTCTGCTTCATGTCCTAATTAGGAAGTTTTCCCAGAGTGCCTTGTTCATTCAGTAAAGGACAGTAGTAGTTTAGTGGGTGGAGGAAGACGGGGAGAGGGGGTAGGGTAGGGTGGGAGGCGGGGGGGGGGCATCATCTGAAAACCTCACAACTCCAATTTAGGTGAAGTGGATGAGTCTGAGAAAAACTCATGACTCCAGGTTACAAGGTCCCAGGTGGACCAACTGATGCTGTTTTATATTTTGTGACACACACACACACACACACACACACACACACACACACACACACACACTGTTGAGGTATTTTTCATCTTTACGCTTTTTCAGGTTTTTATCTGTTGATTTATTTTGTTAAATCCTGTTTGTGTCTCGATGTTGTTTCCTGTTGTTCAACCTTGACACTGATGAGTTTGGATTCATTAATTATTACTGGATTATCAAATGGATAATTAATTAATCAGTTAATCAGTTACTTCATTGATCAATCTGATGATTAGTTTTCTGACAATTGACTCACTGGCAGTGGATGTGTAAACAGCAGCAGGGGCTTCTAGGTAATGAAGTTTGTGTGTGTGTGTCTCTTCCTGTGTCACAGTGTGGTTCGGTGTCGTAGTGTCGTAGCTCGTCCACAGCGCCCCCTGCAGTCATGTGTGATGATGAAGAGAGCACCGCTCTGGTCTGTGATAATGGGTCCGGTCTCTGTAAGGCCGGGTTTGCCGGAGACGACGCCCCAAGAGCCGTCTTCCCCTCCATCGTGGGCCGGCCCAGACACCAGGTGATGGCCAGGCTAATGCTAATGCTAACAGCACTGCTGCAGGTGAGAGAGAAGATACAGCCCTGACCTGTCTCTGACCTCTCTCTCTGTCAGGGGGTGATGGTGGGGATGGGACAGAAGGACAGCTACGTGGGAGACGAGGCTCAGAGCAAGAGAGGAATCTTGACCCTGAAGTATCCCATCGAGCACGGCATCATCACCAACTGGGACGACATGGAGAAGGTCTGAGCTTAAACCCCCTCATCCTCATGTGCAGCTTTGATTAGTAGACATTGTCATGATAACCACCTCCGCTCTCATTGGTCAGATCTGGCATCATTCATTCTACAACGAGCTGCGAGTGGCTCCAGAGGAACATCCCACCCTTCTGACCGAGGCCCCGCTCAACCCCAAGGCCAACAGGGAGAAGATGACTCAGGTACTGATGTCACACCTCTGTGGCTCCGCCCCCTCTGCTCTCTTGAGTGAGCTGCTCCACTGCCGCCATCTTGGCAGCATACACTCACCACCCAGTCACTTAAAGAGGTCATCCCCACACTTATTTTTTTTAACCCCAGAGGTCCCATCATGCATCACTCCATCAGTGTAGAGACTGGACTCCATCTGATCCAGGTCCAGCAGAGACTCTGTGTTAACTGTGTCTGTGTTTGTGTCCAGATCATGTTTGAGACCTTCAACGTCCCAGCCATGTACGTGGCGATCCAGGCCGTCCTGTCTCTGTACGCCTCGGGGCGAACCACAGGTAGGACCACGCTCAACGTGGTTTTCCTGCAGCTTTTCAACATAAATTCTTATCAAACAGCTGATGATTGAGTTGATGATCCACTGTGACCTTTGACCCTGTGCAGGTATCGTCCTGGACTCCGGTGATGGCGTCACCCACAACGTGCCGATCTACGAGGGTTACGCTCTGCCTCATGCCATCATGAGGTTGGACCTGGCAGGACGTGACCTCACCGACTACCTCATGAAGATCCTCACCGAGCGAGGCTACAGCTTCGTCACCACCGGTACATATGCGGCATCACACCTGGACAGGTGCACCTTGGGGTGGCAGGAAGTCTGACTGTGTGTGTGCTGTGTGTCTGCAGCTGAGAGAGAGATTGTCCGAGACATCAAGGAGAAGTTGTGTTACGTGGCTCTGGACTTCGAGAATGAGATGGGGACGGCGGCGACCTCGTCCTCTCTGGAGAAGAGCTACGAGCTTCCTGACGGTCAGGTCATCACCATCGGCAATGAGAGGTTCCGCTGCCCTGAGACACTCTTCCAGCCATCCTTCATCGGTCAGTCCACTGTCTACCTGTCTACCTGTCCACCTGTCCACCTGTCCACACTGCCACTTACCCAACATTGTCTCTTGTCTTGCAGGTATGGAGTCAGCCGGGATCCATGAGACGACCTACAACAGCATAATGAAGTGCGACATCGACATCCGTAAAGACCTGTACGCCAACAACGTGTTGTCTGGAGGAACCACCATGTACCCAGGCATCGCCGACCGCATGCAGAAGGAGATCACAGCTCTGGCCCCAAGCACCATGAAGATCAAGGTGACGTACTCTGACGCTGTTCTGCAAACAGAGTTGACATGTTGATGAGTTTTGTTAAAGACTCAGAAACCAGTTAACTAAGTCAGAGCTTCAATGTCACAGTCAGAGATTTAACCTTTGACTCCTCCCCTCCCTCAGATCATCGCACCCCCTGAGAGGAAGTACTCGGTGTGGATCGGTGGCTCCATCCTGGCCTCCCTCTCCACCTTCCAGCAGATGTGGATCAGTAAGCAGGAGTACGACGAGGCCGGTCCATCCATCGTCCACCGCAAGTGCTTCTAGACGGTCTTCAGCTCCCCCACCCTCCTCTGTGGTTTCTAGTTTCAGCTCCTCTCCGACTTCATGTTAAGCTCACTGAGCACAAGCAAACAGGTCCAAGATCAGCTCCCAAAAACAGCTACACGGGGGCGACAGCAGGAAGTCAGCTGGAAACAGGAAGTGATGTCGTCTCCTGTGAATCCAGGTGTTTTTGTGAACTGAACCTTTATTCAGAATCTCTATCAGAAAATCAAACACCCTCCCTCTGCTCACCTCAAAACTGTGAATGCGCCATTTGTCCTCCATCTTCGCCCCGCCCACATCCACTGCCCCTCGCTTCACCTCTGACGCAACCCCCACCCCATTCCTCCATTTTGGTACTGTGTCTTGTCAAAAGGTGTGTTTTTATTTTTGATGAATAAAGCTTGAATGTTGCCTGCCGGTGTTATCTACCTGCGTTAGAATGATGTCACGGAGTGTCTGATGATGTCACATTAGTTGGACTCTGGAGGTGTGGCCTGCATAAGAAATGTATAGAGCATGTGTGATGTGACGTCACCAACATGGAGGTGACAGACGATGGCCCCAGGAAGACAATAAAGAGCTGTCATACAAGACGACTGTGTCCGTGTCCTCAGTCCTCACAGGCCTCTGGCAGAAGACAACTAACACACACACACACACACACACACACACACTTTACTTTGAAGCATCATTCTAAACCTGTTTTACTTAGACTGGACTCACACAAGCGTTGGGGTGGGGTGGGGGGTGGGGGTGGTCCTGGATTAGAGTTTTTGGAGCCTGAGGAGAGACCAGCAGGATAAAGAGGAGCTGGACTCAGGTGTAGCGCTGAATCATGTCTGCAAGCAACCAATCGGAAGGCAGAGCAGACAGGTGTGGACCCTGAGAGACAAAGTCAAGGGCAGAAATAATCTCATCACTGACCTGATCACTGTGAATACCTGTCTGGTTCTGGGACCATGTGCAGGCCTGGTTCCACTGAGTCTAGACCTGAATCCTGTGATTAATCCAACCGATGACAAAGGACTGTGCTGTAAAACTCAGTTTTTATTGGACAAGAAGAATCAGATCTAACAAACTGTCACAGAGGACTGGACAGGTGTCTCACAGGTGCTGCTGACAGGAAACATTCATGTGTTGATGTGAAGGCACTCGGTCACTTCACCTGTCACAGCCTTTACACACACACACACACACACACACACACACACACACACTTGTTCACAGTTTCCACTTGACAAAATAAAAGCCCTGCAGTGGCTCCTCTCTGTCATCTGAGGTCCAGCAGACTAATCTTTGACTCTCTCACCACCACATGTTTACATACCTGAGAGAGAGAGAGAGAGAGAGAGAGAGAGAGAGAGAGAGAGAGAGGAGAGAGAGAGAGAGAGAGAGAGAGAGGGTGTAGTTAAACTTTCAGGTGAATCCTTGGGGTTAGCTTAGCTTAGCACAAACACTGGAAACCAGGGGACATGTTAGCATAGCTCCAGTGTTCACCAGCTAAAATGTGCATGAGGCCTTCAAGCACAAAAAGAGTGAATGCAGAGAGAGAGAGTGAGAGTGAGAAAGAGAGAGGGGGGTTGCTCACAGTGAACAGGGGGGGCTCCTTGGAGTGGGGGTGGAAACCTTTCATCCTGCAGCCTGAGACCTCCGACATCCCCGACCCAGTCAACCTGAACACACCGGTGCTGAGAGAGATGGGGGGGGGGGTCACAGCTTCAGTCTCTCATCTGGTTAAAGTTATCTGTTGTCGACAGCGTGTGTGTGTGTGTGTGTGTGTGTGTGTGTGTCATACTCGTTGTGTTTTGGAGCACAGACGATGGCGACAGCCTCGGGCAGCATCAGCTGGTAGGAGCAGTGAGTGTGGAGGTCGACGCTGGAGAGGAAGGCCGTCTGAGTGGGATGAGTCTGAAACACATCAATCATCAGTCATCAACAGATCAATAATCTGTCATCAGCAGAGTGACACCTCTGTCTGTCTGCTCCTATCTCTTTCCTCCCTCTCGCTCTGTTGCCACAGACACTGTTGCCATGGTGATCTTTGATCATGCAAATGAAGGTGAGGAAAAGAACAGTCTGGTTTATGTGGGTTAGGAGGACTGAAACTCTGGATCCTGTCACATGGTCCTCACATACATTAACATCTCCATGACAACATGACAACACGATGACATGGTGACATGTTGACATGACAACAGCATGTGCTGATGAAGCACATAAACACACAACTGAAAGATGGAGATGGGTTCTCAGATTCATCATCAACAACAAATTGGTTTTACCATTTCTTTGTTTCCTGTTTTATTTGTTAGCGTGTGTTCAGTGTGGTTAGTGTGAGGTTAGCATGTATTTAGCATGTGGTTAGCATGTGTTCAGTGTGGTTAGTGTGAGGTTAGCATGTATTTAGCATGTGGTTAGCATGTGTTCAGTGTGGTTAGTGTGAGGTTAGCATGTATTTAGCATGTGGTTAGCATGTGTTCACTGTGGTTAGCATGTTTAGTATGTAGCCGTACATGGATCCAGCCCAGCGTCAGCAGGTTCTGTTGGTCTTGGAAGCTGAACAGTTCCTCCACGTTCTCCATGTCACAGAAATCTGGACCGGCCGACTGCTTCGGGATCACGACATGTGTCAGAACCAACTCATTGTGGGTCTGAGGGCGAGAGATATCCACACAGAGAGGGTTAGTTCTGGTGGACAGTGAACAGAGTCACTAAACAGTAAACAGTCAGTAAACAGTGAACGGCCTGACCAGTCGTCCACACAGCACTCCACAGGTCTCGATGCCTCTGGCTGTGTTGGTATCTGCGATCAGGAGGAATCGATACGTCAGGTCTCTGGGAAGCACCACCCGCCTCAGACCCTCCACTCTCTGAGCTGCACACAAAACAAACACACACGAGTGAGTGGCCATATAACACACACTCACAGTCTGAACAGAGTGTGTGTGTGTGTGTGTGTGCGTGCACTCACTGTGCACTCCTGCCAGTGTAGCAGCCGACTGGCTTGCTGAAGCAGGCGGCCTATTTCTGTTAGGGTCCGCCCCCTGGGATCCAACAGTGTCTCTGATTGGCTGCTGAGCGAGACAGGAGCCATCTGTCACCTGAGGCACTTTGGTCTCCACCTGCAGGAGAAACATCCACCGGTAGTAACAGCAGCTGTAGTCGTACTACTGGTCACAGAACCAGGGGCGGTACCTTATGCTCTGCCTCCTCTCCTCTCCTACTGGCCAACTCCTGACGCCTCAGCTGATCCTCAAAGTAACGAAACTGTTCAGATTCTATCTGCATCCGTCGCAGGGCGGCGACCCGCTGCCTCTCCCCCTCCAACAGCAGCCCCCGCCTTCTGTCCTCGTCCAATAGGGAGAGGCCCTGTAGCTTCTGGCCACACCCATCCACCACTACGGCCTGGGTCTGCGGAAACACAGAGTTTTATTGGCTGAAGTGGCTGAAGGAAGCCAAATCTGATTGGATGGCACAGACACACCTGAGCTCTGAGGTACTCTGTGTGTTCCCTGCTGTACTTCTCCTCCAGACGCTTCTTCAGCTCATCTCTACGGGGAAACGCCACTTCCTGTAGCTTCTACACACATGCAGGCAGAAGGTAAATATCACTACTACTATTACTATTACTGCTAGAACAGAGGTCAGGGATCAGAGGTCAGAGGTTGAGACACCGAGGGCTGTTACCTTCATGATGAGCTGTTTGTCGGGGACGCTGCTCTGCTGATAGTCCCTGTGACTTGGCAGCTTCTCTACAAACAGACTGAACACACGACACATGTGAGACGCAGACAGGTGAGACGCAGACAGGTGAGACAGACAGGTGTGCTGTGATGTCAATACTTGTGTTTCTTACGTGATGAACTTGGTGTAGAGGACGTAGGCATTCTCCAGGCTGCCCTCCTCCAGGTAAACCGCTGCCATGCGCTCCATCTCCACGCCGGAGCGGAAGTAGCGTCGCGGCGCGATGTCCTCGTTGATCTCCACGTTGGCTCCCATCTTCCCCAGTGCCCGCACACGCTCCGCCGCCGTCAGGGACACGTCTGTGTAGTCCGGTTCAGCCGCAAGCTTCTTCTACACAACACAGACACACACAAGCTCCGGTTGGCAACTGACATCAGATCCAGTTAACGTTAGCTAACATCACATCACACTTGAAGAGCCCCTCCTCCTCCTCGCTCTGCCGTGTCAGGACAGTGCATCACATTAACATGTGACAGCTGAGCTGCATCTTCAGGCAGGAAAGTCTGATTTACCGTCCCTGCTGTGAGCCTGAATGCAGCATTTGTTACACAGTGGATAACCAGCCCTCTGTTCAGTGAGCCAGTGGGGGTGGGTGTGGAGGAAGAACTGAGAATGGGTGGGGGGGACTGAACATGATTCAGACTTTTAATTTGAAGGTCTCAGAGCTCTTTCCATCACTCAGATCCACTTCCTGCAAATTGAATGAGTCCCCACAACAGCAGTAAAACAAGAAGGCACACACCAACACTTACTAGTGTATTTAGACTGAAGCCTTGGTCCATGGTGTGTGTGTGGTGTGCGCGTGTGTGTGTGTCACTCCTCGGCCCACGACTGGCTCGTCCATCTGCCACTTTCCATCATGCTTCACTGCAGGGAGACAAACAAGACAGAAGACACACAGTGTCACTTTATTGACAGTTAGCACAGCAGCTAAAGCTAACGGCCAATCAGAGCCAGCCGTGTGCTGAGGGACCTTTATTCCCCATCAGCCTCAGAGTTGACACGGCTGCTCGTCTTTTGGTTTGGTCCATGGTTACCATGACAACTGGTAACTAATCATCCACTGACTCATCCACTTTAACAACAGAGAAGAAGAACAGACACAAAGAGGAGGAGAAGAAGACGACCTCCCACTCCTCCACAGACATGAAAACAACAACCGTCATCAACACCCGGCCTGGGAATGTCACCATGGTAACAGGTGCTTCCATCCAGCCTGAAGACAATCGTCAGGACGACCTGATGCTGATCATCCAGATATGAAACAAGGTCCACACAGAATCGAGATGTGTTGCACATCTCTAATCATCATTATTGATTAACTGATGATTGGATTGGTTTCCACTGACCCCTCAATCCTGGTCCAGGTGACTCACCTGTGACTCTGGTGTGTATCAGCCTCCTTCTCGCCCCCCCCAGCGGTCGAGAGGAGAGAAACATCTTCAAAATGAAACTTCCTGTTAATCCACATTCACTCTGATGACCTCTGACCTCCTTCACTCTGAAAACATGTGGTTATACCTGAACAGGTGAGAGGAGGCTGGATCCGGTTTGACATGACTCTACTCAGCTGTGAGAGTGACAACACACCTCCACTTCACCTGAGAGACATTTCAGGTGTTTTTAAGGAGTCGAGGTTCTGAAGCTGAAATACCTCTGACTTTCAAAATAAAGGTTTGTGACAAAGACCTGAAGATGTTTTATCGGTTCACATGAGGCAGAGGGAAACTGAGACTGTCAGGGAAACCACAGGTTCCTCTTCTCTGCAGCAGCTGCACTCAGAACTGATACTCAGAGGAGGAGCAGAGGAGGAGCAGAGGAGGAGGACTCAGAAGGAGGAGCAGAAAGGTGCATGACTGTACCTGTGTTCCGTTGACCTCCCACCGTCACGTGTGGAGTTGAGATCCGGGTCACGGCTTCTGGTTTCGAACTGGACCAGGCCGGGTCCCGCGTCCCGGCGGCGGAGAAACGAATCAAAGCTCCGGAGCCTCAAACGGCGACAGTGACAGAGATGGTGGAGACTAGAGATCGTCTCTGAGCACAGATGACTCACTCCCACCTTCCGGTTTCACGGTGTGGGTGTCGAGTCTGCACATGCGCACCAGGGCTGCAAAAATCGGAGTAAATCAGTAGTGGTGTATCACTCTGACACGTTTTTCAGGCACCAGACTGAGGCGCGATCCACACAGCTGCTTCATCAACGACAACAGATAGATAGATAGACAGACAGATAGATAGACAGACAGATAGATAGATAGATAGATAGATAGACAGATAGATAGATAGATAGATAGATAGAAAAGTAGAAGAATACACACATACAAAGAAGAACAAGAAGGAAAAAATAGAGCCAAAAGTCAAACATCAGTGTGGTCCGGCAAAAAATGTTGGTGCAGTGGATTTAGAGGTGTTCAGCTCTGGCTCTGGACACCTGGCACCTGATGACCTCACCTGATGACCTCACCTGATGACCTCACAGAGGTGTGTCTGTTTTTGTGTTTGGATCTATTTTTGATTCAAACTTGCACATTTCTGAATTCACAAGAGAAGACAGGTACGTGTGCGTGTGTGTGTGTGTGTGTGTGTGTGTGTGTGTGGGGGGGGGGGGCTTAGGATCTGTGTTTGTTGGTTTGTATGTGTTTGACGTTCATGATGTGTTCACTGACTCATCCAGTTTTATTTCAGTTTTACACTCAGTCTGATTCCTGTGAGGACTCGTCTCAGATCATCAGAACAAGGTGTGAAACAGGTGTGTGTGTGTGTGTGTGTGTGTGTGTGTGTGTGTGCGCACGCGCTATTGTGTGAGCCAGATGACTGAATCACAGATGGAGGGATTTTTTTCTCTTTGACTTGAACTGTTTCCTCAGTTTTGATCCGTCAACATTTTCACGGTGAGGCGGTGACACACAGGAAGTCATACAGCTTCTAGTACAAAATAAAAGCGAGCATTTAGGCTCCGTTGAAACGTTTCTGTCTTAACATTAATATTAAACACAGGCCTAAATACTTCCGTCGTGTTCATACTGTGACGCGTGAGTTCACCTTTAAATGAACTGTTGGGTTTACAATGAAATTAAATGCAGCAACACAGCATTTGTCTTTTATTTTGAAAAATGTGACAGGAAACGTGCGTGCTGCAGGTGCCGCGGTATTGACGTGTCCAGGTGTGTTCTGCCGGTCGACATGGGGCTGGTGTACTCTGAGGTAAGACGCGATTATTCGTTATTCCGGTGGTTTTATTTTGTGTTTTCTTTTAGTTCAGCGCGAGACCAACTACACCGTCAGTGTGACAGGTGAGACAGGTGAGACAGGTGTCCGACACGCTCAGGTAGAAACATCTGTAAACCTATCAGCGTATATGTCGCTGTCCCGGGTCACCTGTCAGCAGCATTACACACGGTCAGCGGGTACAGGGATCGGTGTTCGATCCCCGGCTCCGAGCAGCTCACTGGCTGTGAACATCTGGAGCCCATCAACATGGAGCGAGTCTAGGTCTCAGGTATGTTGGACCAGGTCCGGGTGTGAAGTGGATCCAGGTTCAGTTCTGCCAGGCCGTCTCCCCTCTGATCAGAGAAATGCCCCCCAACCTGTTGCTGCAGTCCAGGTGTCGCTCCGGGCCTCTTGTCCCCTCGGGAACATGTTTGTAATAGTTGTTAAAGCTTTTACTTTGAAGAGCCTGTCACTTCTGTGACACACACGAAGTGGGTGCAGGGGTGTGAGGGTGGAGGTCAGAGGTCAGGGCCGTGGTGACCCTCTGGTGGGCGTGTCTTTGTGGCTGCAGCCGACCTGTCAGTCAGCCTATGACGGAGATGTCCATCAGCTGTACCGCCTCCTGTCCGACCACCCGGACAAACTGAACGTCCAGGACGAGCGCACCGGGGACACGCCCCTCATCGCTGCCTGTCGCCGTGGCAACCTGAGGACAGTGAAATACCTATTGGCCAATGGAGCCGACGTCCACCTGACCAATAAGGTACATTCGTGATGACATCATCGCGTTACTGTGAGTTTGTCTGTCACCCTAACCCCCATAAACTTTACTAACACAATGTGTGTGTGTGTGTGTCTCAGAAACAGAGGACATGTCTCCACTACGTGTCCAAACGCAGCTTCTCTCTGCTGGACTACCTGCTGATCTCTGTGCTGATGCCCATCCTGCTGCTGGGATACTTCCTCATGGTGCGTTCACTGCCCCTGCAGCTCCTCAGTGTCTGCCCACGTTCATCTTGAACAGTGTGTGTGTGTGTGTTGCAGTTACAGAAAAAGAGGCAGCTCTGCTCTCTGATGGAGGTTGTGCTGGGCAGCAACGTTAGCGTCAACGCTGTCGACTATGTGAGTTCACACCACAGACAGAGCTGTCTGTTGTTGTTGTCCTTTGTTTTTGTCTGTTGTTGTGGTCAGCGGTAGTAGTGGTCAGTAGTAGTGGTCAGTAGTAGTGGTCAGTAGTAGTGGTCAGTAGTTCCAGCTGTGACCGTGTCCTCTCTTTGTTGGTAGAAGGGAAACTCTGCTCTTCATTACGTCTGTCTGAGGAAAAATCATGGTCTGGTTCCTCTGCTGCTTGACAGAGATGCCAACGTCAACATCAGGAATAACGTACGTGCCAACCAGACCTCAAACACACCGTCTGACCTGGTGAGACGTCACAGGTTTGAACCCCTTCTCTGTTTTCTGCTGCAGGACGGAGAGCTGCCGCTGGACATCGCCACCAGACTGAAGTTCAAGAAGATTGTCCACATGCTGAAGAAGACACAGTGATGGACAGACAGACACAGACACACTGACAGCTGATGACTGTCTCCATGGTTACTCTGCACCTGTGTCTGTCCACAGGTCCTCAGATGATGTCATCAGAGAAGGTTTTTCACTGTTTAGACTCAGTCAGCTCTGAATCCACACTTCACTGAAAACAGCAGGTTACAGGATGCTAAGCTAGGCTAGCAGTTCCCCCTGATCCAGCCTCTGTGCTAAGCTAGGCTAACCACACCCTGATCCCTGCTCTGTACTGAGCACACAGCTGTGAGATTAATACAAAATGTAGAATCGATTAAAGTGATCGATAACTGAACTGTCACAGCTGATCTTCATCATTAACTCCTCCTCTTCCTCTTTAATTGGTCAATAAACTGAAATTAAAGTGCTTCACTCTGGATATTGATCGATTCTCTGTCATTTTAATAAAAACAGATTTGAAATGATTGATTACACTGAAGTTAAAATCATGTGACAGACATTAAGCCCCAACCACCAGCACTCAGGTCATGTGATTAGATGCTGATCTTCCTACAAAAATGAACTTTTAGTCAGTGACTAATACGTCAAAAATTGATCAGTTATCAATGTTTCTGATTCTAACATGCTAACATTAGCCAGTAAGCATGTTTATTAGAACTGTTAAAGGGTAAACATGAAAAACCAGTAAAACCAGTTCAGTTCACAGTACAGGATATTGAACACACACACACACACACACACACACAGCACCTGCTGCATGCCACTTCACAACGGCTGACAGGATCAGCTGTGACATCACACAGGAAGTGGCGCCCTCTAGCGATGTTCCTGCAGCAGCTTCAGGATGGAGGGAAACATCTGCTCAGGAGCATCCAGCCCCCAGATGAAATCCAGATGTTCCCAGTGTTCAATGTGCTGATGGAAGACCAGGTTAGACACCTGGGACAGGTAGAGAGACATCATCATCATCATCATCATCATCATGGGGGGTCATCACCTGTGACCTATGATCTAACTGGACCTGAGGATTCACCTGAGTGAGGAGGACAGCCACATCTTTGGGGTCCGCCAGCGTATCCTGTCCCCCCGAGAACAGAGCGGTGGGAACCTTCATGTCCTGGACATGGTACTGGGGGGGAGTGGACTGGGGTGGGGGTGGGGGTCCCAGAGACAGTAAGTAGAGACGTGATGTCACAGACAGAGAGAGAGAGAGAGAGAACATCAGAGGAAATAGATGCTGTGCGCTACATAACCAAACATTTCACAATAAGAGCTTTCTCTGTGCCTGGATCTGTGTGTCTCAGGTGTGTCTCAGATGTGTCTCACCTGGTTGTAGTGCTTCATGTTTCCTGCTTGTCCAAAGTCAAATGCCATCAGTTTCCCTCCGTGCACGGCCTGGAAGTAGCAGCAGTAGTAAACTTTATTATTTAGACTGGAGGAGAAAAAGCAGCCGTACCCGTGTCCCCACACAGCCGACTGGTGTCACACAGACAGCACTGAGTCCAGGACTGACAGCAGCAGTATGTGAACCAGTCAATCCACAGATACATTTGTACATCGGTTTCTCAAAAGAACAAGGAACAAGTGAACTTGTACAAAACAAATCACTTCCACTGCACCAACTGGGTTTTCCAAGCAAAACAATCTTTACAGGCTGTTTAGACTTAACCCACCAGGGGGCAGTATAGAGAGGGGGTACAGGAAGCTCTGAAGAGGTTCACCTTAACATAATGTGAAACAGCAGATCACTCATCTGTGTGTGTGTTACCTGGGCCCAGTGGACCATGTTCTGGACTGAGGTCCCAGCAGGACAGTGTGTGGTGTAGACTGGAGTCCGAGTCTGAAAGCAAATGTTTCACGTTACATCAGTGTAGCAACGTGAACGAACACGTGAATGAACACGTGAATGAACACGTGAACGAACACGTGAATGAACACATGAATGAACACGTGAACGAACACGTGAATGACATGAAGGAACACATGAATGAACACATGAATGAACACATGAATGAATGCATGTATGACCATGTTGAGGTTTTTCTCGTCGAAGCCACACAGGACGAAGAACAGGTTTCCACACAGTTCACTGAGGAGCTGCTTCGCACACACGTGTTCGGCAAACCACTCGATCATGTGACTCTGAGGCAGGAAGTCCCGCCTCCCAAACAGGTCCTGGGGTGACACATCATCAATACATCATCAATACATTCCTCTTATTCAATCAACAAATCAACTGATTCATTCACCTCTCTTCAGTAGTTGGCATGGAACAAAATCCATTTCAAAACTCACTGATTAATTTAACAATATCAATTAATGAAATGATAACTAATCACTGAACCAGCTGAGCTCATCCACCAAAAACACAGGTGATCCATCATTAACTTACTGTCAACTGCAGATCACTCCATCATTGATTACTTGTTAGCTCTGTCACACACTGGTTAGTAACTCGTTAGCGACTTGTTAGCGGGCGGTGTCTCACCCAGACCAGGAAGTCAGGCAGGACAGACAGTTTGGTCATGGGGCTGCCGGTGAAGGCCACGGTGGCTACAGGAGCCAGACCGAAGAACAGTCTGATCTTACTGGCCAGTTCAGGCAGTGCCGAGAACGCTATGAATGCTGGGAAACAACACAGACTGTTAGATTGGTCCAGGCACTGTGAGTGTGTGTGTGTGTGTGTGTGTGTGTGTGTGTGTTACCTATGGTGGTTCCCTGGGAGTGTCCGATGTAGTAGATCTGTTCCTGCCCTGTCACCTTCAGGATGTGGTTCACCACGGCAGGAAGATCCTTCAGAGCCATCTCATCATAACTACACAGAGACAGGTGATGTCACACAGGGAGACAGGTGATGTCACACACAGAGACAGGTGAGGTCACACAGGGAGACAGGTGGTGTGACACAGAGAGACAGGTGATGTCACACAGGAAGACAGGTGGTGTGACACAGAGACAGGTGGTGTGACACAGAGACAGGTGGTGTCACACAGAGAGACAGGTGGTGTCACACAGAGAGACAGGTGGTGTGACACAGAGACAGGTGGTGTGACACAGAGAGACAGGTGGTGTGACACAGAGACAGGTGGTGTGACACAGAGACAGGTGGTGTGACACAGAGAGACAGGTGGTGTCACACAGAGAGACAGGTGGTGTCACACAGAGACAGGTGGTGTCACACAGAGACAGGTGGTGTGACACAGAGACAGGTGGTGTCACACAGAGACAGGTGGTGTGACACAGGGAGACAGGTGGTGTCACACAGGGAGACAGGTGGTGTCACACAGGAGCTGTGATGTCAGTCAGGGGTTTGGTACCTGAACCTCCAGAACTCCTCCTGGTCTGGTTGGAGGTTCTGGTGTTTCCTGGACCAGGTGTTTCCTCGGCTGTTTCCCAGCCACACGTCGTAGCCGGCGTCGGCCAGCACGTATCCCAGACTGCAGTTGGGCAGGTTGGTGATCCAGTTACTGCCGGCCGCCAGGAGGCCGTGCTGGAGCAGAACCGCTGGCCTTGGACCTGCAGTGCACAGACCAGGAGCTACTGAGACCTGGTTCAGACTGACTGGTACTGATCTGGTTCTCTCCAGGTTCTCCTGCTTCCTCCCACAGTCCAAACACCTGCAACAGGTGGATGGGCTGCAAATCACCTGTAGGCGTAGGGGTGTGCGTGTATATCAGCCCTCTGATTGACAGGCGGGTATTGACTCCGCCCACCACGACCCTACACAGATCAGTAGTGTAGACTCAACCATTGCAAACAGGTAAGGTGCTCACTGGGAAGCAGCAGGACCAGAACCAGAACCAGAACCAGGACATAATGACATGATGTGTTCACTTGCGTGGTGACAGCAGGTGAGAGCAGGAGCGTACAAAGGACAGTGTAATTGTCACAAAGTCTGACCTGCTGTGGGTTTGATTCCCTGTGGGATCCTGTTCACCGTCAGGATGTACCCGTCCTCCGTCACGACCTCGTGCTCCTCGGCAGGGTAACCCCAGCGCCTGATGATCTCCGACTGACAGAACAGGAACATGACGGACATGACGCAACAACAACACACATCTGTGCACACCTCACTGCAAATAGCAGAACCTTATTCTGAAGGGGAACTTCCTATCAGAGCTGCATGTGACTGTGAGTCAGTGATACGAGGAGCAGGGGTTACAGTGGGCGGGGCTGATGGGAACATGTGACCTCTCTGTCCCAAGACACAGTTCCACATGTGATCTTAGCAGCAGCAGAGGTCAACTCCACACCTCAGCTTTTATTTTGAAAAACTTTACCTGTCAGCAGGACTGAGCACCTTATCACAGCCTCACAGAAGATAGAATAATCAATAACAGGTGATCAATGGCCTCTTGTTCCTGTGCAGACTTTGAGGACCAGAGAGACCAGGACCTGCTCAGTGAAGACAAACCCTGTGACCTCTGACCTGTTGATCTGGATTTGTGTGTCTTCACTAAACAAACAGAGTGTGGGACTTTCAGCCGACATAGGCAGGTCAAAGTCCACCAGACCAGATTCTGTCTCTGAACAGGTTTACACTGCTCAGGTACACATGACCTCTGACCCCCTCCTCAGAAAAGAAGTTGCAGAAAAGTTTTGAAACAGTCATGATCATTTTTGAACGCTCTGGTTACTGTAAGTCACCTGGTCACCTGAAAGGAACTCACAATGTTCATGTGCACTTCAGGGTCCAGAGTCTGCTGTAGTTTATTGGAGTGTCGATGGACATCGGCGAGTCTGAGGTTAGTTGGTCCAGTGTGGACGAGTCCAGAGAGGACGAGCACACACACCACAACACACAGCATCATCTGTAGAAAAGGAAACACACACACACACACACACTGCAGTCATGATGTGTTCAAGGTTAATTATAAAATGTTCTTCAAAAGTTTCTTTATTTACAAGCTGAACGAAGCTGAAGATCATGAGACTGAGGAATCAAAGAGGACGTTGTGTCCAAAGACCGTTCAGTTTCACTGGATCTTCTTCGGTTTCTACCTGGTTTCTACCTGGTTTCTACCTGTGCTCAGCTGCTCTCATGGTTTCACGTGAACACATTTTGTTGTGGTTGTTTGCAGGTGTAAACAAAATAAACTGTTCATTGTTTTATCGGTTTGAAAAAAGCGGGAATCTGACGTGTTTCGGTTAAACGGTGACCCGTCACAGAGTTAATACCTTGTTCATAAACAGTTAATAACGCGTTAGTTAAACGGAAGACTCACCTGTCCGCGCGCCCTGCCGATCTCTGAGCTTCTGTTTTCTCTGAAAGTCCGGAAGCGAGTGTTGGTGTCGTCACAGCCCGTCACAGCCCGTGGTTGGTCAGAGAACGCTCCAGATAATTAACCCTTTGTTTTCCGGGTCAATAACTTGATAAGAGGTTAATCATAGGTAATCGATCGCCAAGATTTCCAAACGATTTCTGCTCGTCAGGGAGGAGAGATCAGCCGATTCAGGTGGAAACCATAAAGCGTTTTTAGTAAAAATCTGAAAACTAAAGTTTCTCTAAAGAATCCACCAAAATAAAAGCACAACCTCTTACAGCAGTTAAAAGTTCAAAAGCATAACAAATCAAATCTGCCTTAGATATGTATAATATATAATATTGATCATATCTGTCGCTTAGTTAATGTTTCAGACAGATTTGTTTCTTTGAATAAACTATGACTCTTTCACTCATGTTTAACACAGGGATCACGGGTCATTATTGTCATTATTATTATTATTTTCATGATCACGTGTCACCTGTGATTATTCTCTACGACACACAGCATGATCAATAAGGAAGGACAAAACAAGAAGAGATTATATAATAATCAATAGCAAGTAACGTGACATGGATAACATTTATTTTGAAAGTTTCAGCCGGATGTGCCGTGTTTATTCGGTTACCTTGACGACGCTCTGACTCCGGGATAGTTTTGTTGGTCCGAACCATTCCGGTCGTTTCATAACCGGGGAGCGGGGTTAACTCCTGCGGCTCCTGACCCAAAGACACGCCGGCTGCAGCAGGGGAACGGGGCCATCTTCGGTTCGTTGTGTCTGTTCGGCTGAAGCGGTTCGGTCCGAGATGTCCCGGGTTCTGATCGTTGGCGCGGGGCTGACGGGCAGCGTGTGCGCGTGGCTGCTGAGGAGAGAGCTGCAGAACAAAGTTCACATTGTGGTGTGGGACAAGGCGCGAGGAGCAGGTGAGTCTCCGTCACAAAAACAAGACAAACTGAAGTTCCGGGACTCAGAGCAGAGTCCGGTCCGTTACCGCGTCCGCCTCGGCGGAGTCTCGTGCTGACTTCGGCCAGAATGAAAATAACGGCATTTAAATAAAATGTCATCAGACTCGATGAGGTCAGAGCTGATGATTCACTGAGACAGAACTGAAGCCGAACTGGACCAGGAGAGTCCTTGATCCGGCTCTGACATAATCCATGAAGCTCAGTAGGTGATGAACACAGGTGAGAACACAGGTGAGAACACAGGTGAGAACACAGGTCATCTGTACCTGCCTGATCCGGTCCCACAGAACTCAGAGAACTGAGCTCAGGTCAGTGGACTCTTCTCACCTGTGGCTTCACACACCTGAACTGAGCTGAACCAAGTTAGAACAGTGAACAAACAGAGTCACAGAACTGAATCTCCCCCCCCCAGGGGGTAGGATGTCCACCTCCCGTCCTCCTGACCCTCCTCCTCTCACTTTGCCGACCTCGGAGCTCAGTACATCACAGCAACACCGGCCTACGCTCAGTCTCACCACAGGTAAGACTCACCTGCTGCTGTTAATGACCAGTCTGATGACTTTTATTGTGAAGGTCTGACTGTGTGTGTGTGTGTGTGGGTGTGTGTGTGTGTGTAGGTTCTACTCAGAGCTGCTGTCCGTCGGCCTCCTGCAGCCTCTCACTGGTCCAGTTGAAGGTCTGAAGCAGCAGGACAACTGTGAGAACTTCACGACTCCACAGGGCATGAGCAGCCTGGTCAAACACTTCCTGTCTGAGTCAGGTACACACTGTCCACTGTCTGTCCACCTATTTGTCCTCGTGTCTCTGCACCTGTTATTGGCCTCTGTCTCTGCATCAGGAGCTGATTGTTCTTTGAGCATCATGTGACCGGCCTGTTTCGCCGTGGTGCATCATGGGAGGTCCAGAGGAAGGAGGGGGACAGCGAGACATTTGACGCCGTTGTCCTGACGATGCCGGTTCCTCAGATAATCCAACTGCAGGGAGAGAGTGAGACACACACACAGCTGCAGTAGTGCAGAGCCACCACAGGGGGGTGGGAGGCTCACGCCCAGATGCTGTGATGTCACAGTTTCTGTAAAACACTGTTATTGATCAACACTGATCATTATTGGTTATTAGTCTTGTTAGATGTCTCATCATAACGAAGGACTGAATATTTATCAAGGCTTTTATTTGATAACTGATGACTAATTCCTTACACACACACACACACCGTCACACACCAGATAAAAAATCATGTTCGTGTTGTGATTGGATGATGATTCACATACACTTTACTGAAACCTGCAAAACTTTTAGGTGGGTGTGTGTGTGCGCACAGTGGAGACAAAGGCTCCTCCATGAGTGCATCCCTTTAGATGATGATGTCATCTGTAGCTCATCTGATTGGCTGATAGGGGACAGCGCCCATTTC
>JAFELL010001818.1:0-29009 GCA_019059645.1 Caranx melampygus | reverse complement strand
AACAGTGAACTGTGCATCTACAGTTCTGCTGTCGTTCTGCTGTGAATGAAGAACGTAGACTAAGTCACTATCCGTCACCTCCTCCCTCTGCTGCAGGTAACTCTGGTTACCCAGAGTTAGGATTTAATAAGATCTACCACTGCAGCCAAGGCACGTATCCAACCTTGCAAAGTGGTTGGACACACGGACAATTAACACAGTTTTGTTTTTTTTTCTCACAAATTTGTGACATTAAAGTGGAAATGTACTCTCTTTTCCAGTCATTTTTGTTTGACCTAAAATGGCCCTAATACACAGTAGTAGATTTTGCAGTGTGTTTATTGCACAAGTTCATATTGCAGTGACAATGAAAACATGTGACTGTGTCTGGGGGACTGGCACTCTCTGACCTGGTCATGAAGCTGAGGCACTCCTGTTCTGTGGCAGACTGGGTCTGGCCTTCATCCTGGTTCTGTTTGGTCAGCTCGCCCAGCACGGGGCTCACCCCAAGCACCAGCAGGGCACAGCGGTGGATGACTGAGTTACAGGCTGCTGTGTACAGATCCTGGCCCTCTGGAAGACCCGCACTGCCCCTCCTTCCCTCCTGAGACAGAATGGCATCTTCCTCTACACTCCCGCTGCCGCCTCCTCCCCTCCTCCTCCAACTCCCCCTCCTCGCTCCGGAACCAGAGCCAGAGCCCAGGCCTGTGCTGCTGCTGGCTCGCTCTCGGTCCCGACTGCGAGCCACCTCCCGCGCTGAGAGGAAACATTGAAGATTTCTGTGTTGTGCGATATGCACAGACACGCAAAACACACACACAAAACACCCAGAGAGTGCTGGGGTAGAGGACAAGCAGCCACCACATTATGCGCATGAGGTATACTAGAATTTGAAAACAAAGCATGCAAATGCACCACACCAAAAAGACACTGTCACACATCTACACCTAAAAAATCACAACTAAAGTGGTGTATTCTAACCGCTGACATCCTATGATGTGTGAGTGTGCGAGACCCCACCCCACTCTACATCAGCGGTTCACACAGCAAACTTACACACGCTGATCATCACATGCTATGTTCTGCTATGTGATTATGATTATCTTTATTTGCAGTTTCATGTTTTTCAAGTGCTGTTTGTAGTAAACCACAAACAACATTTTCTGGGAGCTGCTGCATCAGCTGATCACTTTTTACTGATAAACATCACCTGTGTGTGTCACTGTAGAGCTTATTTGGCTGAGCAGCAACAAAAGAAGATATGAAAAGTCACTGGAGTGCTGTGCTATAATATATTTGGTAAATGTTATCCAAAGCTGACAGAAATGAGCGTATTTTAGATGAGACAGTTCAGAAACATATTTCTTTCCATAAAACTATTTGGTGGACTACTTCATATTTTCGGTTAAAGCTGCCTCCTATGCTATTGTGTGACCGAATGAACTGGAAAAATACATATCATCATCTAATCGTTGACTCAGTGCTGATGATGATTTGTCGGCTGAAAGCATAAAAACAGACAACTACAGGGTAGATGCACTCACTTCCGCCGTCATCACTTCGTGCTCCCTTTCCTCGCCTCCTCATCGTCCTGCTCCTGGTGGCCTCCTCTCTCTCACGGTCCGCTCGCTCTTCCAGCTCTGCCTCCTCGTCGATGGTGCGCGTGAACGAGTGCTCCTGGGGGTCCATGTCCAGAGAGTCCTGATTGTCTGAAATCTGTGTGAGCAGCAATTAGCAGAAAATGTCTCATTCAAGATGAAGAAGCTGAGAGACGTTGCTCAAGAAACTTTTTAACAATATGCTAATTAATGACTAAATAGGGACAGCATCATTTTTATTGATTTAGAAGGTCTCACTGAGAGGTCTATCTTTTCTGAGAAATACGCAAAATGAACACAGTTGCGGCACAGACAGACACACATATAATTCACAAATGAACATTATACATTTTTTACTATATAAATGTCCCTGTGAAATGGGAAAATGTAACTCATCTTATCTGTAAGCAGCATTTACATGCAGTTCAGTGGGAATAACACTAATAGATAATGTTTCAGATGCAAATGTTCATGTGGTGAATCTAACTTGTCTTTGCTCACCCTCCTCTCACGTGAAGACGATCGGGTCTGGATGAAGTCCATATTCTTACAAGCCAGAAGACGGTTCTGACCTTGTAAACACTGCGATAAACCTCTGCAAGGGACTTGGATGGTTGGTATCTGATGGGAAAATAAAATGTACAACTTAATGCAGGCTGGTCCTATGGAACACTGTGGAAACCTTTAATCCCATGCACCTTATCACGTTACAGTACCTGCCCTCTCCACAGGCTTGGCCCAGCAGCCCTGTGTGCTTCAATAAGGCTGCCAACACAAACCTGGACACAGTGTCCAGCAGGGACTCGTTACTGAGAGACGCATTGTCCCAGTCTGCAACAGAAGACATGGCAGTGCACTGTCAGGTTTTCTCAAAACAATGAAGTTCTTATAAGCCTCGTCTGATGGCAGACCTTGCTGATAGCGTAGTCCTGCATGTTGATCCAGAGGCTGTTGGCAGGTTCTTTAGAGGAACCAGAGCCAGGTCCACCAAGACACTCAAGTCAGGACGCAGAGTGCAGTCGAAGGGCTTCTGCTCCTCATTACCAGACAGAGCTGCCTCCAACAAAGAGTGATGCATGTGTCTGAGGACACAAGTAAAAAAGTTAACATGTAAACAAATTGCTTAGGACACAACAGACTAGTAATAAGATAAAAGAGTAAAAAGAGAAACACATCTGTCTCTAAAAGTTAAAATAATGACTTGGAATTTAAAGTCACATAACTACACCATCATGTTGCCACCAGTGATCTATGTTAAAAAGTAGAAATAAATTACAGCATATCTGTCCCCTCCTTACCAAGCTGTGGGATGTCCATCTCCAGGCCGTTGCTAAAGAGTGGCGTTTTAAGCCAGTAAGCCGTGTCTTGTTCCTCCATAGAGGTAGGAGCTCCCTGCAACATCCCACCAAGGCATCGGCCAACCAGCAGGGCGACTGTCCTCTCCAGGTCCACGAGCCACACCCAAGACAGCGCTGGCTGTGGCAGGGACATTCCTGAGGCTGGCTCAGCAAAGTCAGAGGTACCTGAAAGAAAATGGGACAGCGTATATCCACTGATTCCAGAAATATAGGATCAATGGACAATCTGGAGCCCTGCATATCCAAAAAAAGTATCTCATTGCAGCTCAACCCAAAGTGGTTCTTGCTGACAGACATGAGTGCCAATCACTGTACCATCAAACTGCCATACATATACACAGTGTATATATATATTATTAAATTGCTGCATATGGAAGGAAATATAAGCTTAAACCTTGTATTTTGGCCTTGAATTTATCTATCACTGACACACAAACACACACAACACACACACACACCACCAAGGTTAGATCAGAGAATAATAATATAACAGCAAATCAACTGTCAAAGATTTAGTGTGCACAGCAAATTGGAATAGAATAATTGGAATAGACAAACAAATATGGTACAATAGGATACAAAACAGCACAATAGAACACACAATATGACACCACATACTGAGGCATAACACCATACGGTACCTTACAACACAAAATACATATACATATACATAAATTTGGTTGTTTCAAGCTCACCATGAAGAGGCCACTGCAGCTCCTGATCCTCAGAGGAGACGCTGCAGGCAGCAGCCTGTTGAGCGGGTCCAGAGGAGGAGCAGGTCCAACAAGTGGCTCAGCAGAGGCCTCGCCACCGACACTGGCAGCAGCAGCAGAGAGTGATGATCTGGCACAACATGCTGCCAGCTGCTGAGACGTAGATCACATCTGGAGATGACGACAGAGACAAGATTTTACATTTTAGTGTTAGTGACAACACAATGAATGACAATGACATGTGTCAGATTACTGTAGATTATTGGGAGTTTTTGGATCAGAAAATCAAATATGGATGAGGGGTAATGAGATGCTTCTTATTCCTATCACTTAGCTTTGTGAACACACTAATAAGGTTCAAGTAAAAAAAATTACCCTCACCAAAATTTGTATGTTTTCTGTGCTGTTTTATCGCATTCAATACGATTGATTAAAAGGACCATGTTTCATTACTTTTTCACATAATGACCAACAGTTATTGACATTTTATCAGTTGCATGAGGAAATGTGTGAAAAAGTGAACCAAGATTCTATGACAGATCAATATGGAAAAAAAGATAATGAAAGTATTTCACAATGCAAAGACAAAGGTAAACACAAGGCAAAGGTGATGTGAGTGAGAGGTGAGGAGACACATATGCCTCTGCAGGAGTAATGAACTGCTTATCTTCACCTTGTAGCTTTTCTCGTATGCGACCATTCCAGGAGCTCTCCTTGATCAGAGTGGCTGAGCGGGAGAAGATATCTGTGGCATGAGGCAGCAGGAGCTGCAGATGTTTGTGGAGTAAGCCACACTGCTGGAATTCTACACAAAGACACAGAGATCACAATATTTCATTTATTATATGCTTTTGTGACTTCTTTTAAGTCACAGGTCCATGGTCTGTGCCCTTTAGATAGTTAATTGCTGCCAGAGAAAATGAAATACTTTTAACATAAACACACATCTTAAAAAATACATAGCATGGCCAGTGAAACTGTGGAAAAGTCATGAGACTAGGAGCCATTTTGTTTGTACATCAGACATGAAAACCTCTTATGATGTCAACGTTACACCCGAACTGTTCTTTCTATTTTAGAAGTAAATGAGTGAAAGAGGAAATTAGGAGAGGGTCTAGAAATGAAATCTGAAAAAGAAAATCAAGTTAGAAAACCACTAATACTGGACAACCTCATCTCAGTTGTGCTTATTCTCTTTGATTCAGACAAAGCTTTTGCCCTTATTCATTATTTTCCTTGGCCAAATAAAACTTATTCAAGGAAAACTTATTCAAGGAAAATTAAAAAAATTTCCTTTCTTGTATTTCCTTTAAGGGGTTTTAATGCCAATATTACACCATGTGAGTGCTGAAATTATATGTACCAACATTATGATGCATTATGATGTAATCCCATTAGTCACATGGTCCTAGTGGCACAGGGGCGAGAAACTGATGCATGAGGACTCTTTGATTGTGCAGTTGCCCATTTCCCCACATTTACAGAGCAGAAAACACGGGGGAGGGGGACAATGAAGGGTCCATACCTCAGTGACAGAGTTAATGTGGCAATACGCTAACAGCTGCTTCTGCAAGGAGCAGAGCAGCTGGTGGAGGTGAGCTGGCTGGCTGCTGTCAGACGATGACATGCCCTGTTGCAGCTTATCACTGTTCTTCTCCAGCTCCCAAACGCTTGATCCTGTATAACACACACACACACACATACACACACACAGGTATGAACAAGTACAGCTTCACTGGTATCACAGACATGAGATCTACCTTCAGGGTTAATTTGTGAATCCAAACACACATGTGAAACAGTTCCAAGTGTTTTATAGCCAAAGGGAACTGTCAGTCCAGAGATGGTGTGTGTGTTTCAGCAAGTTGTGATTTGCCCAAGTGGCTGTGAAAATTACAAAAGAGGCTTGTATGTTTTGTTTCATCTGAACCTGTATCTGACCTAATTAAAGAAAATTAGAATATTCTTTTGAGTTTCACAGAATCCTGGTTGTCCTGCTCCAAGCTTTTATAATCTGTATTCTTAACATTCACTCATTTGATAATTAACTGCTTTATATTAATTATTTTCAGTGTGTTAGTTTTTCCATTCAGAAGAGTCTATGAGATGAAGTCAGAGGAAAGAAAAGGCAGAAATAAACTAGAATCACCTCCTCAAATGAGATTAGTTTCAGGGTACATCCCTGTTTATCCAGAATCATTTCAAATATTGACCATTTGTGTCAAATTTTGTCATAACTGCTATTTAAAGTCTTGAGAAAAAAGGAATCAGGTCATCTTGAGCTTGACCTTTGATCACCAAAATCTAATCTTATCTTTTTTTGTGAGGTGCCACGCACTTGATCTTTGACATTTAGCTGCCAAAATTTGTGCAAATTCTGAGTAAGTTCCATCAAGACGTTATTGGGATATCATTTGCCTCAGAATAGGATGGATAGATGGATGGACAACCTGAAAAGAATCTGCCTCCAGTTCTGACTGTCTCTGGGGAGGAGAAATAAAAATAGACCAAATGCAGTGACTCAAATGTGGCGAGCTCTGCAGCCTAATCATCAGCCACTGCTCAGGCTCGCATAATCACACACACTGGAAAACAGCCTTTGTGTTACAATCAATGAGATGGTGTCTTTGGGGAGCGAGGCACAGGAGCCAAGCCACTGCAGAGCCAGGAAATGAGCCAGCAGGTGAACATAACAAAGGATAAGACATGAGTCATGCTCTGCTCGGGCTCTCCAGCACTGAAAGTAGCCGCAGTCAAACGACTGAGCTCTGTATGTTGACTTCCTTCCTAAATGAAGTCTCCCTTTGTCAGTTCTTAATAGATCAGATTGAATTTGATCCCACATATAAGGCTTTATTACTGAGTAGTGCACATTTTAAAATCAATAACAGCAATCTGCTGAACCAGGCGCCATCAGGCACCAAACTCACAGTGTAAAAGCCCAGGTTCCTGAGCAGTGTCTTCATGAGGATCTCAGCCAAGTGGGTGTCAGGATGGCCTGCTGTGGTGCTGTACGTAGGGTCGGGAGATGCTGTAAAGCCGAGCCTGATGAAAGCACCTCAGGGCCATCAGCGGGAGAGCTGTAGCCCAGAAGCGACGCCACATGGGTGTGGTCTTGGAGGCTGGTCAGGATGATGTCGAGCTGCATCCTCTGTGACACAAACACACATACACATATAGTTCCAATCAACACTATGTGATAGAAAACATGTTGGTACAGTGGGTTCATGGTGAGGACAACACTGGGTCAGTCAGCAGATGTTTGTTCATGAGGCCAGAGTCAACAAGTTTATGCAAGAAGAAAAGCTGGCTGCAGACTGGGGTCATCACAAACATTCCACATTTTTGCAACAGCTAATGACATTTCTGTGTTTCTTATTTTCCTAGATGGTCAGAATTATTTCATGAACCACAAAAACTATGACTCTGTTACATTTCTCAGTAAAGAGGTTTCTGTTTGTCATTATTGATTCTAACTGATGAACAGCAATTTGTCTAACTGAGGAATTTTTCAATGTTGTCATTCTATTCTTTATATCATATCTATTTCTTTTTATTCTACCACTTGTCCTACAGTGTCTGACACTCAGAACCAATAGGGAGGTCTCAGGATTTTCCCCAGTCAGCAGACAGCACATATCTGTACTCATCAATTATACAATTTTTGAAATTCGCGAGGGAACAACTGTATTCTGACCATGATCCTCATCCTGATCGTCATAGCCATGAGTACATGATAAAGGCACAGCCAGTTAACTTTGTTAGAATTAGCTAACGTGAATGGTTAATTCCAGGCTAACTTCACTAATTTAATTGGTCAAAAAAATAGAAAGCAAAGAGGAACTCATGTTAGTATCATAAAAGTTTAGGACAGCATGCAGACATCTCAACTCAGGCTCAAACAGCAATAAAACATGTATCTATGCAACAAACATGGTGGGAGATGTTGAGTCTCAGAAAACAGTGTAATAATGATCTTTCTGACAAGTGGTCTAAAAGAACCTCTGCTGTTTATCTGAATCATATAAATAGAAATTGGCTTGACTTGGCTGGACAGAGACAGATGAGCTGTTTCCAGTTTTTGTGATGAGCTAACTTGCTGCCTGCAGCGTCAATGTACCAAACAGACATGACTGTGGTGTTCCCTAGAGCAGGGCAATAACCATTGTCAGTGTGAGGTCTGCGGAGATTAAAAATCAGTTGCACAACTCATTTATTCAGCACCAAAGAGATGGTGTGGGAGTGGGAGGAGCCTGTGGGACTGACAGCTGTTGAAGACAAATACTACTAAAATTAGCAGGTTTTAAGACAGAAAAAATGATTCAAATCGTAAATCAGGTGTGGTGTCAAGACTTAATCTTAATGCCATATTGCTCGGCTCTAGCGTCTGCTCATCAATCCCCTGGCAAGAAGAGTTTCCGAAAATATTTCTAAAAATGTTCCACACAATGTTTCACAGCGATGCTCTCAGTTTCCTCTTTCTGGAAATCTAGGTCTAAAACAATTAACACTTTAAACTGCACCTTCTGCAGCAGCAACTTCCATTGATGAGCTCAATGGAAAGTTTTAGTGCCAGACTACCAAGCAGGCCTGCCGGGAACACAGAGTCCCATGCTTGAGGCTACTTTGTCAGAAAATTTGTAGCTGAAAGGGACCACTTAAAGAGAGCGAACGAAACCACCGCTTTTATGCTGCCCATACAATCAACCAAACAAAGTGACCCTGAGCTCATGGTGTAAAAGCTTCATCGATCATCCATTACTGACCAAAACATTTCCTGTCCACTACTCTGTACATTCATTTAATTGCCTCACTGGCTCTGAAACTGGGAGCTGTGATCAGAAGTGTTGATTTTAAATCAACATTTCACAGAGCAGGATGGAAGCTCTGTCCATGCAATGGACAGCAGACGGTACCTGTCCTTTAGAGAGGCTCTCCCATCTGTCAGGGCCCTGAGGCAGCAAGGAGTGAAGAAGCTCCATCCTCTCTCAGTGGAGGCAGCAGCATGGTCGCCCCACAGACAGTGTCTCAATCACCGCCTGTTGGGACAAACTCGAGTCACGTGATGTGATAAAGAGCTACATACTTACAGATTTTAAAACCTGTTGACACTGAGGAGAGGAGAGGAGGAAGAGGAGAGGAGAGGAGAAGAGAGGAAGCAAAATGCATCACAAGACATATGTGATCTCTAGGTGCTTCTCAGGAAATGATTACCATGATTTGTACGATTTGTATAGATGCCAGACTGCAGAGGAGAAATTCGGAGGTGGACCTTGTCACAACAAAAATATGTTTCTATGTATTTAGAGCAGAATAAAGGTAAGTGTGATGGTTCCTTGGTTTAATCATAATACTCTGTGATTATTCTAATACTTGTCTCCTCCTTCCATTAGTTGTCCAATGCAACATGCCTGGGTTGTGAGACCTTAGGTTACATAAGCCCAGCCTCCACATTGCTCTCTGTCTTTCAGACATGGAGGATCACCCCAGCTATGTGCGTTTTGTTTTCTGTTTTTTACACCAACTCAAAACACACACTTACACACAATCATATGTACACAACTGAACTACTGACTTAGAGTAGACTTTGAGTACTTTCTGTAATAAATAATCATGCTTTTGTGTGAAATCAGTTTCCTCCTCCTTTTTGTCATGGCCCTGAGCCAGGTCGTGACAAAGTGAATCTGTTTTTGAATATAATGACTTGAGACAAAAATTCTCTAGCTCTCACTTTCAAACTTAAGGGATTTACATGATTGTTTGTCAAAATCTGTCTGTATGTTACTTTTCTCTTACCTCCTGAATCTCGTCTGGCACAGAGGAGTCCATCAGCCTGAAGAGAAGGTTCCTCAGTGGCCTGGCCTGCCGACCCAAGATACTGGTGGCCACGCCCCCGGCCAGTGCCAGAGCCAGATGATTGGACAAAAGCCGAAGGCACAGCTTCAGGAAGTTATGATGCTCCCTGCAAATACATAAAATGAATTATTCAAAATTTAGCTTGAGACATACTCCAAGTCTGTCCTCTATCAGTCCATATTACAACTTTGCCCCCAAACATTGGCAAGAGACACTTGTAGAAGCACATACAAGAAATCTGAAATTGCTAGAAATAGATCTGAAAAGGCAACTCTAATTTCCTTCCTTTGCAAGCTGGGTGCACTTACCTGGATGAGGGGAAGGGAAGGGGGGGAACTTCACTGTTGATGCCGTCACAGTAGCGCTCAAGGAAGGAGCGCAAGTGTGAGAAGGTGCTTTCTTCAAGGTCAACACAGTACGGTCTGTGCCAGGCCACCACTTGTCTGGAGAGTCATAGAGAGTAAATAATAAGTTCTGATGTGGTGAAGAGATGGAAGGAGTCAAGTCTAAATATGATGACTCTAAAACCACTCACAGCAAAACTGCCTGCATTTATGGGAATGTCATCTAAACTGACAATGTGCCCATAAAAGAGGATCTGTATCAGTTTGGTATTGTGTTTTTATAATTTTGGGGGACTGAAAGGAAGATTAAAGAAATACTATGCAACACAGACTGAGACATCCAGACCTTATGTCCCTTGCAAATGTCAACTTATAGACTAAAATGGCAATATAATGATGGTAGATTGGAGTAAGAAAAAGCTGATAGGTGCTTTATTGGCCAATACCCCAACAAAAAAAGCACATTACACTTTGACAGTCCAGACTGCTTGGTCATAGTCAGTGCAGTCAGTCAGCACAACACATTTTAATCACAATAAGCCCTTTCGTCCCCAGCTGTCTGCCATAGAAAAGACCATGACAATGCAGGTAGTTCAGCTGTTGAAAGCTCTGTTTCTGTGACACAGGAGGCAGTTTATTTTGTGTTTAGTTTCGTAGTGTTAACGTACGACTATTAATTATTAATTACACAATGGCCAACCAATTACATATCTAGCCTTGTTCAAGATAAAAAAAAAAAAAAACACTGGATTCTACAGTTCCCAGTTGAGTGAGTACCCTTCATTTATACTGCCTTCTGGTATGAAAATGGGTTTGTTCATTTCAAACAGAGCATCCTCATTGTCACTTCCATGCATCATGTATGTTATAATGGATGTGGAGCAACAAGTCCACTAGAGGACAGATCAGACTCCAGGGTTTAACAACAAACACAGTGATGGTGACTCTCAAGAAAGAGGAAAAAGTGGAGGCAGCGCTTTAGACAGCAGTGGTCTAAGTGGCCATTACTTATGTTACATAACCTAACACAATAACCTTTCCTCAAAGACTTCCATCATCTTTAAAATCTCTTTTATCCAGTCTTATGGTCACATCCCTCTTGAACTGCCCTGATGGCACAGCTCAGTTTCCTTCATATGATAAGTGCACAAAAAAGTGCACAAATATGGACTAAATGAGTTTGGATAGTGTGTGTGTGTGTGTGTGTGTGTGTGTGTGTGTGTGTGTGTGTGTGTGTGCGTGTGTGCATGCGTGTGCGTGCGTGTGCACATGCAGACGTGATATTATCACAGCCTGCTCCTTTCAGTTGTAAAAAAGTTGGAGGGTATTTCACACACTGTTACTGAACTTTGCCTCATATTTCACAATCCCATTAACCACAGAAGACCTGGGGTGTGGTGAAATCAGCAAACTCGCCTCCACCTCCTCCCACCACGTGAAGATCTGGATTTCCTGCTAAATCTTTGTTTGGACAGTGTTACCTGCTGTCCCCTCTGTGTGTTTGCTCTGCTGGTAGCTGACCTGTCTCTAGGCAGGGCTGTCCACGCCAGGCTGTGAGAAGTGCCGGCTGAGATCTGCTGAATGGCAACTCCGTCCAGGCCAACGACCTTCTTGGGCTTAGTGATGGCCCCGTAGAGTTCCCCTGGCCACACTGGCCCATGGAGTTGTTACCCCATGCGTATACCTCATTGTCTAGATGGTGATTGAGTTAAAAACAAGTATTATGATTTTATATATGGCCAAAGAGATAATTCATACTGTACATGAAAACACTACATAATCATGGGTTGGATGCACTGAGCTGAAATGAGGCTCTATTTACTATGTGCACTCACGATGTCCTAAAAGCTGCAGAGGTTACGCATTAGCTTAAACAAATTTGGTCCATGTATTTGCTAATACATCACACTGCTTGCGACACTTCTGTCACAAGTGCATAATCTTGCTGTGTCAGCACAATAGCATTCAGACTCTGACTGACAGAGGCAGTGGAGGATTTGACGTTTACTCTAAATTAGTTTGTAGTAAAACATCAACAGAGAAAAGAGGAGGAGAGGGAGACAAAAAAAGGCACAAATACCATGTGACAGGGCCAGGCAGTGACTGTCCCCTATAGAGATGTCCACCACCCTGGTGGTAGCCAGCTCCTCGATTAGTTTAGGCCTGAGAGCTGTGGCCTCAGAGGAACCACAGCCCAGGCAGGCACCACAGCCCCAAGCATAAACCTAAAAACAAATGTCATGAATCAACTTTCTGCTCAAAGTGCTGCATCTTTGTTCAAGGAAACAATGAGGTCACATCTTTGAGACAAAGCCATGAAAAGGGAGCTGTTCCACAACAAGTCCTGACCCTAAAATAAATCACTATGGATCTCCAAACAGCAGAGTAGGGACGCATGAAAAGCTGCAGGAAATTCGCACTTTGAGACAAATGCCCAAAAGCAAACCACAGTTTTTATTCTTGGTCAACAACACAGGAATGATGTCCTACCTGTCCGGTGGAGGTTAAGGCAAGAGATGACTGGCTGCCTGCACACACTTTCCTGATGAACATCCCCTGCAGGGCCTCCACCACTTTGGCTTATAGACTCGATTAGTGTCACCATGGCCAAGTTTTCCTGCAGGGCAACACATGACTCATTTATTTACAGTATCATGGCATTTGGCATTCACACAGACCAGAGTGTGAACAGAAAAATCTTGACCCTACTGTGACTGCAGAGCAAGCACAAAAGATTAAAGCAGCAAGTGAACAAGCTGTGGAAATGCCAGACTCTAGTGATACAGAATCATTTGAGTGAAACATTTAAAATAGACAAATGAGGGTTCACACACCATTGTCCCCTCCTCCGAAGGACCACACAGTCCTTCCATCCTTTGACAGGGCGATGGTATGGGAGCTACCACACGACACTTCTCCCACGTTGCTGATGTCTTTAACTAGGGTAGGAATGTTTCGGCTGTTACTGTCACCATGACCTGTGCAGAGACAACCAATGAAAAACAAAACAGTCAGGAATTATAGAAAACACAAAACTAAAGGTTCTTCTTGTGTGAGTCAAGGGTCAAAAGGTCAACTTACACACCGTGGGGGGTGGGTAGCACACGTGTTGGTAGAACAAACAATTGTGGTGTTGTTGTTGTTGTGCGTGAGGTACAGCTGCCAATACGAGCTGACTTTTTTTTAAATTGCCCATTTATTCAGCTGGGGCAGTGCGGCTAAGTGTTCCCACACTACACACACAACTTTTTTTTTTTTTCCATCAACCGATCCGCGGACCACTTGTGTGCCGATCCATGGAGAGCGATCGGAACTGATCACTGATCAACAATGATCACCATTATTGTCAACACACCTGAACTTGTTGTTTTCCATGTGAGTTTGCACAACAGCAACATGTCAAAATTCGATGGCCTCTCTCTTTAAAGACTTTATCACACTCACTTCCAGATCATTGCTACTCAGCTACTTTAGTAGGTCTGTGTCTGTGTGCTATGGATGTCAATTATATACTTCAAATTCTATAGAGTGTGTTAGGGTAGGGTATTCTGCATTGAACACATTATAAATCCTTTGTCATTTTGGGCCATACACTGGACATGAAACTGACTGAACGAGATAACATACACTGAGGAGCTAAAACATTATACCTGCACAAGGGTTAGTCAGTGATGACTACCACTTCTTTGGTGATCGAATGTCTCAGCTCAGCTGTGTATCACTGTGATTTACATCCTACTTATCCAAAGTCATTAGTTTGAACCTGATGGAAACCTAAACCAGGGGGTATAAATAGTACAATCTGTTCATCTGTGCTAAGGCTTCCATCAGAGCCACAACATTCAGAGCATGTGACCCACAGGAGGGAAGGTAAAATAAAGAACATTCAGTCATTCTGCACATTAGCATAGGTTTTTGTTGTGTCAAGAGCACTGCATTCTGGGTAGCAGGAAACCACTGACTGCAAATCTAGTAATCATCCCCAAATGATTTACTTCCTTCCAGTGATTACCAAATAGTCACTGATTCAGTTCAGAGAAGTCTGACTCAACTGCCAATCTTGCCGCTGAATCATCACAAAATGTGATTATGAAAAAAAGATCATACCACTCTGATGATATGGGGATGCTCACTGCAATTTCGATATATGATATATAACCTATTCCAATCCAATCATCAGCAGTGTTTAATCTGTCCAGGATGAGGTCCTGGAACACTACTGAGAGGGTCAGAGGGAGAGAAAAGGTCTTGGGTCGGGAAGAGTCTCTCTCTGTCTTTGTCTGTTCTCACTTCATGTCGTTTCTCTTCAATGGAGGGAAAATTGAATTTGGGTCTGCTACCCATCATGCAGTACCTGCACACGCATATACATACACATACACCCACTACACACATAAAACAGCGCTGTCCATAGTGCTGTAACACTCGACCCCTGAACCAGCAATACAAGCCCTGATGCACATATCATGGCCACACAACAATGGGACTTACACATACCCGGCATACACACTCATCAATTCACAGCACAAACTCATATACTCATCGCTACACTGTCCTCAAAAGAGAGACAGTGATGCAATTGGTGCAGCCTCATGAGTGAAATCAGGAAAAGGATGGATGGAGAACATCCTGTTATTGTTATCTTATGCCAACAGAAGAATTAAATTTGTTTATTTGGGTGTTTTAGCAGAGAAAGACACAAATGAATCATAAAACAATGAGGGAAAAAACAAACATGATTCAACATTCTTTGTGGGGACAACCCTATTCATTAGTATCGAAGTGCCACTGTTGCATAGATAAACAAGACCCAACTGCCTAAGTTAAAAAAATGACTGACCAGCCAATAGACAATGCTGAATCAAGTAAACATGGTTTTTCAACCAGGATCAGTAAAATGGCACAACAAATCAAAACTCTGATCATCCCTAATTTATACACTGCAAACCAAACAATTTCTACCAATAACCACAACATGTTGTAAGTGTGAGCTTAGAAAAGGATGCATATCTGTTGTACCGAGTATATCACACTGAAACCATCCAAATCAGCCATAAATCACCTTCATTTCTATTTCTGTCATAATGTCACCTGTCATCTGGGGGGAGGTTTTCACTCCCACCAATCAGACAATATGAAAAACAGCACAGGACAAGTATTTAAAAGACAGGTGTACTTAAGAGAACGTCTCCATGTTATGTGAAATCCGCTCTGTAACTTACCCAATCTTCCAAAATCTCCTTCACCCCACGTGTACAGCTCTCCATCCTCACTGACTGCAGCACTGTGTCTGTAGCCAGCAGACACACACCACCACCTGATGCAAAACAAAAGCCACACACGTCACCACACTCTGTTAATGCCAGTGAAAACACAAGCAAAAAGACTTTCCCATCATACTTTTTCAAAACTACAGGCACAGTGGAAAAGGGCTCTAAGCCAAAAGCAAACAGTACAAACAATCTGATGTTCTGGGTTCAAGAGCTGAAATGTGAAAACCATGTGGATAAAGAACCATGTGTCAAGTGGTGTTTGAGTGCTGTATGAAACCCTACCTCCCCTGCAGTGGCCTTGGATAAGTTAGGGTATTTCTGTGTTGAGCTGTTCCCGTGACCCAGTTTGCCATAATCACCGTCACCCCAGCTGAACACCTCACCCTCTGTAGTGAAGGCCAGCGTGTGGCCATCTGAGCCCTTGGATGACGACACCTTCTTGATGGCACGGTGGGGTTCAAAGGTCAGCTTCTTGAGCATTGACTGGTTGTTGGAATCGCCGAGGCCCAGGCGGCCGTAGCTGCCCTTCCCACAGGCACGGACGGAGCCGTCAGAGGAGATTACGAAAGTGCAGTACTGGCCCGCCTCGATCTGCAGGAGCGATAAAACATTGTGTGTCAGATGCTGCAGGCCGACTCAGCATCTTCATACACTGTCATCCCACTGTGATTCTGCGCTATATTACTACAGAGCACTGTATTACCCAAATTTTTAAAAGCAAACTTAATACCTGCCTTTTTAAATCTGGCTCTATTCATTATTAATTTTATCCTATTTTTCTCTATTAATTTATTTACTGGTTTGTTCTTTACTCTATTTTTCTGCATCATTTGATAACCTACTTTTATTTCTGGTTATTCAATTATACATTTACTGGAGCCGTGTAACGACCAAAGGCCCTGACTGACTGACTGATGGAACTTCTAGCCCCGCCTACTGAATCACTTTGGTTTGCAGGAAAGTGGAGGGGCGCGTCCAACACAGTGGAGGTGAGACTCAGTGTTAACTACTTTCATTACATGCATTTATTACTTACTATTACGTATTAAAGCTGGGCAAATGAAGGTCACTGTTATAATTTTATAATTTTTTAAAATAGGCGGTTTGGCCAAATACGAGGTTTTTACCTACTCTTGCTTTCACTCAAATTACAATTTCTTGCCTATTTATGCTAGCGGTTTCCCCATTTATTCATAACATCAGACCATTCTGAAAGAAAGACAAAAAACACATACACACACAGTTGTGTAACCCACATGAAAACCTAATAAGTCACAGAGCACATGGATTAGACATGAGAGAAATGAAAAAACAGGGAAGCTCTGTAGGAGGGAAATATGTCACTTATCTGGTTTGTCTGTTGTTTTCTACTTGTCTGTATTCCCTCTTTAACTATAAACAAGGGAAAGACCTCATAGGAGGGAAATAAAAGCCAGGATGTTTCCTGCTCTGTCTCTATCTGTAACCAATACAGTATGTCACCTTGCTGGTCATTGGTGAAACAGGAAGAGAACAGATGAAGTGAAAAGAAGATGAGGAGATATAGGGCGAAGAACAAAAGAAAACTTGGTTTGCCATAAGACCTCAGCAAACGAGGAAGAGATGCTCTGACCAGTGTTGAGCAGCAGTTGTGCAGCTCAGTGTCTTTGCTGAGCAGGTAACTGGCATACCTGCTGTCATTCATTGGACTAGAGAGGTGCAAGCTATGGCACAGAGCTCAGGTGGGACACTCGGACCACACCCGGAGCAGAAAGATCAAAGACGGGGTGAAGGCAGCAGGACTCTCAGACCCAGAGCTGAGCAGCCAGGTACTGAAGAGGGAGGAGAGGAGCGCACTGGAGGAGAGAGGTGCGCCCGCGTTACGGCGCTTAAAGGACTGCCTATGACTTCACAGGTATTAACTAACTCCCAGTGAGTGACTCCAAATCAGCCTTTAGTTCATCCAACAGCTCCAACATGACATGACTGGATGCGTCGTGTCAGAATCATTTTCTGTTCCAACGTTCCAAAAATGCTGACATGAGCAGAAAAGATTTGTTCTCTCTGTCGCCTTCATTGTGCCTACACCTCCTCTGCAGCCTTTTTGTGCAAAGCTGTGCCAATTAAGACATGCCTTTTAAACATGCCAAATAAAGATGCAAACACAACCACCGCAATCAGTTTCAGGTTTGGTAAATCACATTGCGTGTGCTAAACAAATCTATTTGCATCTACTCCTCCCAATATTTTTCTCTTTCTGGCAGAAACGGCCATATTGCATATTCATTAAGGCAAATGCACTAAATGGATTGCGCATGTTATTTTGCCCTTTTGAGAGAAACAATCCTCGGTGCACCTCGTTTGCACATGCTATCAAGTTTGCGCATTTTTTTACACATACAAACCTTTAGCAAATCAGACCCTTAGTGTAAGTCTGCCTGTTTCTTCAAGTCACATCACGTGTAAAAAAAAAACTTTTCTCCACAAATGCTCGTTCTAAAAGCTTCACAGTTGACACAGTCCACTTCTCTCTAGGTCCTTAGCAACACACTTGACAAGCTTGATGACATGAGAGATTGTCATGGAAATTCAAATAAAGATACACCCATTTCAGATTCCAGGATTCAGGAATTAAACTGAATTCCCCTTTAAAATAAGAGGTGGGAATCCCCTGGGATACGTTATTATCACAATTCAATATAATTGTGATTTATTGATCGATCATTGATTTATCCTGACTACTGCAATGACATACTATGATATACTGCATCTCTATCACATCAACTGCCATTTTGCAATATCTTATTTTTTATGAAGAAAAATTTGATAACATCTGTCTTATCTAAAAATATAACGTTCTCAGTTTGTTCTTCACAGTCTGAATGTTCTCTCATTCTCTAGTAAAATGCAACAAAGTTCATATCTGCAATTTGTAGTATATGATAAAAGACTGATACTTGGCATGGATAATTGATAAAATATTGCCACACAAAATATCATTATACTAAGCTCTTTATTTTTCTTCCCAACCCCATCTCAAAATTCAACACTATGAGCCAAAATCCAGACAAATGAAACATCCAGACAAAACAGCATCATGTTTTAGGTGTTATCTGTACAGTATAGCTTTAGCATATGTAGCCTTGCATTTTACTGTTAAGTGTCTTTGGGTGAGCTGGAAGACACTTAGAAATAAAAAGTATATTATGTTATCATTATGTTTGTTAAAGCTCTACAGCAGATGAGTGTGTTAACTGTCTCCTCTTACTGTTTGCGCATCAGCAAAGCTGGCGGCCAACTTGGGCTGTAAGATCTTCTCCTGCGTGCCCTCCACCAGCTGGTGGCTGCTGTTACTGCCCCACACGTACACCTCACAGGTCTCAGACACCACGGGCGCCTCGCCAGTCTGTATGCTGTCTGGACTGACACAGGTGCGAGAGTAGTCCGATGCCATTCGACAAACCTGCAAAAATCAAACGGGTGTGGTATTAACTCTCTCAATGACATGAAGCAACTGCAAGAATTCTGTACTGTATATCTCGACACACACAGGAGAAAGTGATATCTAAAATATATTGGGTCCAACTGGTTAATCAGATAATCTGGGTCTTTCAAATATATATTGGTGTTTGTGTTGGCGAAAAAAAAAAAAAACAGTTGAAGATTTTTTGTTCGTTCTAACTTTGCAGGTGAACTGCAAACTGTCTGGGTTTAATTTAGAAATGATGTCCTTATATTGGTTGACCCACAAGAGAAAAATAATGTTGGTGTTCATTCAGTTTGTGGTTCTTCATTTCTATATATTTATATTATATTGCTCCATTTAACAATGTAAGACTGACGGGGGCTTGTGGAAACAAAGTGTGTCATTATTCTTTGTAGGCAACTACTGCGGACACTTAAATAAAAGAATCTATTGTTAAATGGTAAAATGTTACACCACCAGTACATTTTTGTCATAAGTGGTTAAGTCATATTTGAGGGATCATTGCACAAGATGTGTGATTATGTAAACATGGGAATATCAGCTGATTAATCAGATTTTTTTTAACTCCCAAATATATCAGACAAAAAAATCCCATATCAGTCAGGAACCCTAACCCTAAAAATAATCTAATCTGTACACATAAATTAAGGTGCTGTGGCCACAGCGATGACACAAAGTAGTGAACAAAAAAGATTCTGTCTCTTACTTCTTCAAACAGACACAGCGCTGCCTCGTACAGTGAGCACAGGCCATCAGATGTCCGTGTGGGTTCTCGCCACTGGCTGCGATCTGCTGAGGAGCCCTGAGACATACAACAATCAACATTTATGGCGCGTGGCTTCAAACCAGTTACAGTGTAAGCATTATAATCAACACTATGGACTCATAATAACACACAACATTAAATTACGTAAAAAAGCAGGCCACACCACATGGCACATGGATTAAAACTCTTGATATACTTATTATATAACATTTATGAGTCTGACTTAAGATTTCTTATATCATCTAGTGTTTATTTCAGCCTGTATGATGCTGGTGAAAATACACCTCAGTGCACTCCAGTGCAGAATCTAGGTCCACAGGTCTTTACTGATCATATCATAGTAAAAATTACAATTCTATTGTCCTGAATGAATAATAAATAATACTCAGGTGAAGGACCAAGCCAATTTTAATCCAATTTGGCAGCCAAGAGAAGAGTTAGGCTGGCTTGTATACGCCTTTGATGTAGTCACTAGCTATAAAATTTGCTGCATTCTGGTCTGATTTATATAACCACTAAAAGGTTTCCAGTCTGCCTGCATTGTTAGTGTCCACTTACCAAAGAGCGTCTCATCTGCATGAGGATGTTCATGAAACAATCATAGCCAATGAGGCCTTCTTGGTTTGGTAGCACCTTACTCTGCTCCATAGTGCTGACCACAGCTGATGCTGCCAAGGCCATCTCAATCCACTCGAGCAGGTAGCGCAGGGAGCCCCTCTGGGAGGCCAGGCCTAGTAGCAGCTCTGAGGCAAGGCGCCGCCCTAAAATATCTGCCCCAGAATTCGGCATGGTCACCCCTTCAAGAAGGTGGTGACCTGGGCAAGGCAGTCCAAGCCCATTGGCGGGATCTTGCTCTCGTTGGCTAAAGAGAGGGGCGGCAGGGAGCTGACCACGTCGATGGCTGTGTGAATGACATCATTACACAAGTTTATGTTGCCTCCAGGACCTCCACCTGGGCTAGGGGGAGGAGGCATCATCCAGCTTGGCGTAGGAGAGCAAAAAGAAGGCTGAGGCCTGTACGAACACCCATCTCAATGAGGGCGTCGGTGCTGGAGCGTGGCCGCTCGCTGACAGAGTGCAGATCGGCCGAGCCTGAGTTGTTCTCTGGAGAGTGCTGCTGCTGCTTGACTTTCCCTTGTCATGGTACTTGTTGGAAAGTGCGTAGAAGATACGCTGGAGCACCAGCACGCGTTTGCGCAGCGCAGCAGCAAAGGGCGAGTCAGAGCAGACCATCTTGGCCAAGGCCAACTGGCTGCTGAGCAGAGCATCCAGGTAGTGCTCCTGCTCATCGCTAGAGAGGGATTCCCGCTCAAAATCTGGAAGCTGGGGGCCCTTCAGACATAGCACCTGCTGGGGCAGCAGCAACACCTCTTTGTTGGTCAGGAGCTTTGAGTAGAGCACCGAAACTCCCTCCCGTGTGGCTATCGACTCGCTGTCCTCCGTGATCCATGAGCTGTTTAGATGCTCCAGCCATTTGAGCTTCACTGGGGGGATCATTAAAGCCATGGCATGTCACTCTGGAGCCATCAGTCCTGAAAGAGTGGACATCATATGAAATATTTGTGTAAACCTAAATATTTCCTAATCAAATACACACAAAAATGAGTTTTAATGTGCAGCCTGTAAAACTCAATTCAACTTACTCACACTATATGATAGAGCAACAGTTTTCCTAAAATGGACATATGTTAATAAAATTTGATTGCATCATAACCCTAAATACAATCCACTGAGTGAATCCAGCCCTCCTCCTTTACCACTCAGACTTTGACCGACTGAACTGGGCTGTATGGGATGCATACAGCCCATGGACTGGAATGTATGGCTTTTTTAATGAGCAGTATAGCATGTTTTTGATAGACTAGTTATGTTGCTGTAAAATCACAACAGGATATTAAAGGTTGATTTCACTGAAATGTGAAATTTGATTTATTCCATGTTGCAGCAGTTCCATAAAGTGTTTTTTTTTTCTATTTCGTGAATGAATGAGAGCACAAAGGAAAAAAGACTTGTTAAGTTCATATGACTTCTTCTTTAAAACCTCCTATGTAGCTGCAGATGGTTACGCCCATTAAAGTGAGGATTTCCATTCATCACTAGTAATTTTTGAGGTAAACACCACACAAGCTGACCTTGATTGCACTTTTTTCCGGGCCAAGGACTGCTGTATTCAATTACACTGTATCCAAATATGTCTGTTGTCTGTCTCCATCATGGATAAGGTAAACTAGGGTGGGACCCTCAGGGACCGCCTTAGATTTAAGAAACACCTCCTTTGGGATAAGTCAACAAATATTCAGACACAGAGTCTCCACTGACTTATGGAAGGCACTGGCAGCCTTAGTGCTATCAATGTAGCAATAAAATGCACCAACAAACAATGTGATGCTCAGGATGTTATATGATTCTGTAGCAGTTATAGACACAAAGACACCAACACATTTCTGTAAGAAGGTCATAACAGTGCTGTCAGATTTTGCCTGTCTTGAAAACAGGCAAAATCTGACTTTCTTACAGCAGAATAAGTCAGTGCTCTCTCAGATCACAGGACAGTCAATGTGCACAGAAGCATTACATTACTGGCTTTAAATAAAGCATATTTATTTAAAATAAAATAAAATAAAGAAAAGAAAAAAGAATAAAGAAAGAAAGAAAACAAAAAAGTAGGAAATAGGATAGACGAGAATGGGGTAAATGGCTATCCATGTCTGGGGTGCAGAATGGTGAAAACTGGACATGCAAACTTTTAAGAATGATCCCTGCATTGTTATTTTGTCGAAGTCATGCTTTCTAATCGATAGTCTCTGGATCTTGTGTTCAATATCAGCAGGTCAGGATACTCAATTAATGTCAACGAAAGGTTTCTGGATTCACAAAGCATACATTTTTGAGCTGTCTTTCCTTCTCGGTGCCTGCTTCGCTCAGCTTGGTGGTGAAGGTGAGTCTCTTTACTTCAGACCCACTTGATCTGATAGGGTGTCAAGCTGCACTACAGCTGTTAAAAGCAGCAGCTACTGGATGATCTGAAATCGAGTAGCACAGAGGACGGCCCATGCTAAAAAAAAAAAATAAACGGTTCAATTTTGGTTTCTGACTGAGGTAGTTAGCAGCACACAGCCGATAAAATTAGACGGCTAGCACTGTCTGACGCGCAGCTGGCCGGAGAGCACAGTGGGCTGCTAACCTGCTTGTTGTTTCAGATTAGAAACGTTAATCACCAGGAGCAGCTAACGGTGACCTGACAGCACAGAGGAAACAGAGAGGGGACAAAAATAACAATAATAAAACCCACAACGACAAGGCGTGACATTATCCACTAGTAACACAAATGGCAGCCTGATTAGCTCATGTGACAAACCGGGACGTTAGACGTTCAACGGTTGTCAGTTTGTTGTTATAAAACGAGCTCGAGAACACCGACTGCCAACTGAGGCTGCTGCTGCTGTTTACGTTAGCTAATGTTAGCTAACTTTCCTCACGTCACTCAGATAGCAAGGCGTAAAAATACCTCAACACACACCTAACACGCCAACGTACAAGTATGACAGGGGTTGATATAACAGCTACGTGCTCGTACCAGTGTGCATATCTGTCCAAAAGCCCGACTCTGTGGTGCGTGAGCTATTTGGCCAGTATTAGTCTGGCTTATCTGCTGTATCATAGCAGGTTAGCTTGCTAGCTTGCACTTAAACCGACGCTAGCAGGAATAAAACAGCTCGCTTACCAGTGAAAGGCCGCCTCCTCCGCTTCTGCTGTGCGTTGTGCTTTACACAAGAGCCGGACTCCGCTTCATTGCATAAAAGCAAACAGCTCGGTCGATATCCGTGCGCTTTGATAACGTTACTGTGAAGGGAGACAGAGCCATGCATGGACTTCCATGCCTCCGCCCGCCTCTCCCGTAGCGTACACTGCAATGAATCCGAGCAGCAGTCTGCTCAGTCCCAGCCCCTCACTGAGCCCCAGCCCCGGGCAGTGACGTTGAGACCTGTCTGTCTCCCTGTCTGCTGGCCTGTCTGTCTGCATGCTGTGTGTGTGTGTGCGTGTGTGTGAGAGAGAGAGAGAGAGAGATCACGCCATACAGAGGCTCTGTCACTGACCCCCACAAGACAAAATCGGCCAAAAGAAACATGACTTTCATCAGAGAAATGTAGCAAGTGTCATACATGTCCAGTGTGATGGTGCTCTGTCACCTCTATCAAAACCACACATACACATGTATATATGAGGACACAAGTTCATAACATATTTGAAATATCCATTTAAAAGAGTATACGTTTGCATTTTTAAAATGTAAGATGACACATAGGGTCTATGTCACTATACCAGAGTGATTTGTCACCTATATGATTATCACAGGCATTCATCCTCTGGATATGTCAAGATAAATGTTACAACATATACAAATACGATTAATTTCTTTATGTACATATCTATATTATCTATATATCTATATTGTCATTTTTCATATGGTTAAGATATGTTCCACTATTTAACAATATGTAAATTATATAGTATTTAATTTATGTATGCAAGTGTAGTTATACAGTATACATTAAAAAAACTATACACTGTATTTTGCCCTCATTAATTTACACATCGTGACACACGGATTGACAGGTTTAAGTTATATTTATATGGGTCAGACATATATATCAGTATATGCAATTGTTCCATTTTTTTTCACAGGTTTTATCCAATCATAATACATATATAACAATGGATATACATATATGCATAAATTTTACCTTGCTTTTTGTCCTTGGTGCAAATTCCTGCAACAGTTTTATATCTCATATATTCAGAGGTGGTACATGATGAAGTGACGTAGAGGCTATGGCAATATCACTCTCGATATAGGGACATACATGTCAAATATTAGATTTTTGCATACAGATGTTGATGTTGCTCTTAAATGTTGAGTATATTGGCTAACATTTTGTTATTGTAGAACAGCTAATTATTGACATTTAATTCAAAATTGATGGACGTTTGTCAGAGAAAGATTTGTTTGAATCATAATTTTATTATATGATCACTGATATTTCGATGGCTGAAATAAAAATTATCTATTGCAACTTACTTATAGAGTATATTCAAAACCAGCCATGCTGACCAGGGTTTTAAGTGAGGGATTAAAATGATATATTATTTTGGCTCTAAATGTATTATCCTAAACTCAGTTATTTAGTCTTTGACATTGATAGTAATACATTTGTTATCATGATGATACATGACGATGATGCATTTTTTTTATCAGTGATCTAAAATATTCACCTCAAAATCCATAACAAAACAAATACAAACATATTTTTCAAACTAATATATCACGCACTGTGTTACTCTGAAACTAACAATAATAAAAACTGTTCAGCAGCACATGTTACAGCTACGATACAGCTGTATTAAAATCTGTTGTTAAATATCTAAATATTTCTGCACTGCTCAAAAATGCTAATGGTGGAAGTGGTAGCTTAGTGTGGAGGTAAAGTTAATAGCAGTGACATGATATAAAGTCAAGTGGAGTGTTCAGTGGGTTGTGTGCTTATCTCAGCAAAGCAGACAGAGGCCTGAGCTGCAGTTCCCACTTTATCGCACAGACACATCCTATTTACTGCTGTTGTTTGTTGTGTATTTGTTTTACTTTAGTGGTATTTTAGTGTAGGAGGGGACTGGTGGGGGGGGGGGCAATTTGATGGCACAAGTGGATGTTATTGTGAGTTGCTGTTTCAACAAACAAAGAGCAGCTCATCATTTGTAGAAGTTTTAATCAGCTTGCAGAAAAGTGTGCTTCAAAGATGAAACAGCCTGACCCTGAGTAACCCCAGCAACACCTCACATTTCTATTGCAGTGTTTGCGCCTTCTGCTCTTAGGTTAGTGTTAGGAAACTGCATTTCAGAGTTGACTCACTGGCACTTTCATTTTTTGTTCCTGTTTTTTGTTTGTTTTGTCGTTTAAACAGGACACTGCCCTGTTTCTGGTTGGGTTTTTTTATGCTGCAATTTCTTTCATTCTTTCTGTTGCATTCTTGTTTTCCACTGATCTGTTACTGAGCTGATAAAAAAAAAACAAACAAACAATAAAATCTGACTCTAAGCAGTATATTTTAGCAATGATCATGGTGGCACAGTGGTGTAGTGGTTAGTTCTTGCCTCTCAGTTCGAAGGTCAAGAAGGTTCTGGATTTGATTCATCACTCTCTGGGTCGAGTTTGCATGCCCTCCCTGTGCTTCCATGGGTTCTCCATTGGTTCTGCAGCTTCCCCCACGGTCCCAAAACGTAAACATTACACTGACTGATTGGTAACTCTAATTGCCCATTGGTGTGAATTTGAGCATGTGTTGTTCATCTCTACATGTCAGCCCTGCCATTGACTGGCGAGCTGTCCAGGGTGTGTCCCGCCCTATATCAGTAGGGATTGTGGATAGATGGATATCCAGATGATCCAGATGATGATGTAAAAAAAAAATGCTGAACAATGGTGTTAAAAGTTCATACAGGCAGACAGAGAGTCAGCAGAGCAACAATGGTGAAATTCCTTTTTCATACCAATCCAGAGAACAGAGACACTCCTGTCCACTCTGGTTTAGCAAATAATCAATATCTGGAAGCATCACATACATCAGACCTGTGATGTGTGTGACCTCCCACACCATCTGAGCATCCAGGAATATAATGAACAACACAAAACCTATGCAAAGGTATTACAAAAGTTATTGTTACACATGTATCATACTGCTATTTCATGTTCATTAGACAACCGTTTTGTAAAGATACAATGTAGGCAATGAAGATGTTTTATAGCCTTAGAAAAAAATTTTTTTCCCCTGATCGATTAAGTGCCTTTTCATTTCTTTACAAGAAAAGTATGATTGTATGGAAGCCCATGTGACTGTTCCAAAGTCACATACTGACTGTACTCAGGCTCTAGCTTTAAGACAAATATCTGTCTCTTAGTGCTGAATGTTTATAACAACAGCCGAACAACTTTGAAACTTACATGACCAATCTCTGTGACACACACACACACACACACGCACACACGCATACACACACACACACATATAAGCCTGAGTTTGAGTTATACAGGTCAAAGTTCAACTGAATCTCACTTAGTAAAGACTAAACTTGTACAATCGCCATTGGCAACCTCTGAGGGCAGGCTGACAGACTGGTGTTTTAAATCAGATTATTGGGATCTAGAATAGTCCAACCACACACACACACACACACTCACACTCAGTACAGTCAGTACATGTGAACAGCCAATAAAATGCTGTTAATGCTGTTAAATGTGTCACTGTGAAGTCGTGACTGGGTTTAATGTTTATCTCATGTCATGCATGCATGTTGTATTTTAGACATGAACTGGCTCTCACACAAAATGTGTGGTAACACTTGTTAACTACACACAATTAAGCATTAGTAAACATTATTTAATAATGAATTCAACATTTATAAATCATTCCTTCTACACTGACGCTAATAAGTATGTAAGTTATAAACTCGGTTAGAAATGTTTAACTCAGGATTTTAAAATAATCTGTGTTATGTTCATGATTGTATTTTCATATGTAATACAGTACTTTATTAACAAGCAGTAATGACCTGAATTGATCATTAATTGTATTAATAAGTGTTAATACAATTTATGATCAATTACTAAGTGTCTAAATAATTGTTTGTATAAGTGCAGTGAAAAGTTCCATCTAAATAGTTGATTAATCATTTACTAACACTTTATAAATGATCATGATTGATATGATAATTGATTCTTAAATGTTGGATCCACATTTATTAAGTGCGACAGTAATCACTAACCACGTTGTACATGAGCTTATTATTCCAGAGTGATTTAGAATTAGGTTTATAAATCTCACTAATCTGTACTCATTCATATCAAAGATGAAATAAGTATTATGCTTAGCTAAAGCTTAGCTGTGTGTAGTTACATCAACTTGTATAACCTGCTCCTGGTGAGCTGAGTCTTTCCCTGCATGTAATGGTTTTAAAAATAGTGAGTCTGACAAGTAGCAATGAGAGGAAAAGCAATTTACAAACCTCAGATGGTGTCCTGAGCACAAAAATGTTTAATCGTAATGTCGGTTATTGAAACGTGCTGCTCTGATATTTAAAATAAAGACAAACAAGATCCCAGAATAGCAGTGAAGATCTACATATGGTGTGGAAGGCCGCTCTGTGGGTTGATTCAGGACCTGTTACTGGTCCAAAGTCTCAGTCGTGTCCAGCTGATGCCTGCAGGCAGCCCCTTTCCTCGCTGGAGTAATGCCGAAACCCCGTGGCTGTCACATTGTCAGTTGCATGGACATCAGTGGCCACTAATCAGCTTCTTTTTTTTTGTTTTTCCAGGATTTATAATGATATTCAAAATAACCATGAGATGAAACTCTGAATGTGTCATGCAGCTGATGCTGTGCACAACTTTAACTTATTGACTTTTAACCTGCAGGCAAGGCTCTTTAAATTCCGCTCTCCAAAAACACAAAAGTCCTGGGAAACCTTTGTTTGTTGGTGGTGTTTTGTGGAAAAGAAGAATTTCAGTCAACAAAACTGGACCAAAGTAAACAATGCACAGCAGCATGTCGTGATGCAAATATACATGTTGTGTAAGCTTGTGCTGTGATGAGTGTAAACATCAGCTGATCTGTCACCACTACAGATCTGGAACTGGAGCTCATGTAAATCACTTTATAGTTTTTCAATGGATCTGTTGTTATTAAACAGTTCATATGTCCATGTATTATTAGTTATTAAAACATTTGTTGTGTGGTCCTTCAAAAATTTCAGATGAACTCCAAACTGTCTGGGTTTAATTTAGAAATGATGTTCTTACATTGGTTGATCCAGCAGAGAGAAAATAATGTCAGGGTTGGGTTCATTCAGGTGTGGTTCTCAATTTTCTACAGGTTTGCTCCACACAAAACAAAGTGTGTCATATTCTAAGAGGCTTTTGACCTTTTTATTCAATTATCTACATTTTCAGAGTTTACGCAGTGCTGCACTGCGGCCATTTTGAAGTATTGATTGTTAAACAATAAAATCTTGAGCCTCCAATACATTATCACAAGTGTGTAAACCATACCTGAGGGGTCACTGCAAATTATGTGTGTTTCTGTAAACAGCATGGGGAATATGAGCTGATAAATTGGTCATCTGAATGATTTACTCCCAACATGGTCGGGATCGACCCATTACTAGTTATTTGTAATCAGTTCAAACCCCCTCATTTCCAATGTTTGGACCTTTGCTTGAAGAATGTAGCCATCTTTGGATTTTATTAGACACCTCTGATATACAATCAATTTGCAAAAAGTAAAGTTATAACACTTTTTCTGTATCAGTCCAGAGCAGACAGCTTCACTAATCACCACTGTGGTACTGCAGGGCCATTAAAGAGCAGCATGGGGTTTATCTTGCTGTCCAGTTCAGTGAAGTCCAGGTTGATCCCAGACAGCAGCTCCTCACACGAACGGTTCAGCAGCTCTTCGGCTTCGTTCACGTCATTGTTGAAGACGGTGGAGAAGTTACAGGTGGGATACCTCCCTGCCTCATCCATGGGGGAACGAGCCCATCACCTCCTGCACCCACTTGAGCTCGTTGCTAAGCTCCAAGCGCAAAGCATCAAAGTGGTTCTGTCT